>UELX01003767.1:0-21408 GCA_900480035.1 Eupelmus urozonus
GAGAGAGAGAGAGAGAGAGAGAGAGAGAGAGAGAGAGAGAGAGAGAGAGAGAGAGAGAGAGAGAAAGAGAGAGAGAAGGAGCAGAGTAAGGGAGATCAGAGTGAGAGAGAGAGAGAGAGAGAGAGAGAGTTGGAGAGAAATAGAGTGAGAGAGAGAAATGGGGAACCTGATAGAGCGTTATTGGAATCGTAGGAATATTACGGCAAGTGAGCGAGCTAGGTCGATCGAAACGTCCGGTGCAGAGCACGTAATTACTGCAGCGCGCGAGGGGGAATGAAAAAAAAAGCAGATTGCCTAGAATGGAATATAGAAGGAGGTAGAAGGAGGGAACAAATAAGCCATATCCGCATCCGTCGGACGGACGGCGCTTTTGTCGAAATGGCGCCCCCTAGTCGAGGGTAAAAAAAAAAGAAAGAGAGCTACAGACAGAGAAAGAGTTGCAGAGCGGGATGCGCCTCTTTTTCGCCGTTGAGTGCGTTGAGGAGGGCCGTTGTATAAGTCGAGGCTGCGCAAAGATTCCGTTCCGGTTTTTTAGCCTGAGTCTATCGTTTTTATTTTATCGGATATCGAACATATTATTTTTGGCTGTGGCGAGATTACGAATCGATATTTATATTTGTAGCTGCATGAACTTTTTATAGATATAAAAGAATCCTATCCCATAGTAGAACTGGATTTAGGTATATTAAAAGTAAATAGATGTCAATTGTTCCACAATTATTCGTAATTCAAATAGAAACAATCGGAACAAGAAGTTTTATGGTAAATAACTGTAAAGAATACAAATTTCTTAGATTTTTTCTACTGTAACCGTATAATATTTTGTGACGTTGATATTTAAATGAATATGCGCTTTGAATTTTGAAAAATTGGTTTTACATAACTTCCATTCAGAGAACCAGATAAATCCTAATTCTAGTGATGCATGCAATATATTGAAAAATGTACATATGAATGCAGTTGCATTATGAAATTCCGAAGCTTTTTAAAAATATATCACTATAGTACTTTTATTATAAATGCCCAAAAGTGCAGTGTTATAATTCTGGTAATGGTTTAACGTAAGTAAATTTGTTATTTAAAAACTAATGAATAATTAATAAAAAATGAGTAAGAATTTTTGTAAAAACATTACTGGCTCGTATTTCACTAAAACATATTATATAAGAATTTCGCGTGGAATTCCAATTCAGTTTCTACTACAAAGCGCATACCATTCAAATTCTATAGCACTTTGTCAAATATTAACCAATCCGTACTTGATCAACGTAATTTTGCAATGTTGTACATAATAATGATAAAAATTATAAAAGAAGTACAAATTAAATATTTTTACCTTCTAAAAATTATAATAATATTAAAATTATTATTTAATGTAAGAGAATTCTCATTTTTACCAGATGAATTGATCAATGTTTAGTATACACTTACTTATATTACAACAATATATAGTATTTTATAATTAAAATGTAATAACACTAATTTTTTGATGATGCTAAAATTAATTTTCGATATTTTTGTAAAATTATCCCTTATATATTATCTGCTATTCTCAATTGCTTTTACTAATTTATTAATTTATTAATTTATTAATAATTAACCTATTAATAAATTCTTACATTTCTATTTCATAAGGAATAATTAAATTAAAAATAAAAAGATTAATTCTGGCAAATTTTAAATTTACAGGTAAGGGGAATCGATCTTTATAATTATAGACTTTTAAGGGGCAAAATTATATCGTACGAAATGGAATGCATGTCACTAACAAATTATAATAGCTGTAAAATTATTAAATGTCTTGCGAAAGTTGTATATTTCAATTATTTTTAAGAACAAAGAAATATTAAATAACTATATAAGATCAATATTTCATTTTCATTAATAAATTTATTTATTTTGGAATTTATTTACAGTGCCAAATGCATTAAATTACACGGATCATAATCAGACAGAAATAAATAATATGGAGAGTCCAGTTATTAAAATTTTTTTTATTTAATTGCTACAAATTGTGTATTTTATGATTAAAGAAGATTTTTTTATTTGAATATTTAACCATAATAATATAAATTTAGTTTCTTCATTTGTTTTATTTACCTTTTATTTTCTAGTATTATTTAAAGTTCGTTAAAACTTATCGTTAAAAATATAAAAATTCTAACGTGAGTTAATAAATAATAGTATATTATGCCACACGGGAGGTAAAGAATGGGGTCGCCTATTTACTACATTCGGTTTCCGGCGCCAGAAGATAATGTGGTACTTTTATCCAAGATGATGTAGAAACGATATTAAGTTTATATTATTTTTTCATATAAGCTCTATATCATACTGTACTCATTTAAGTTATTTGAAAGATCATTAAAAAGTCTAAATAATTTAATAATTAAAATTTAAAATTTTATTTTTAGGTTGCGTAATCAAGAAAAAATATATATAAAAGTTTGAAAATAAAAATAAATCTGCCACATGTCCGTCTTTTCTCTTTTAAATAAAAATAAACGACAAATAAATGACAAATCTGCTACATGTCAATATTTCTGTGTAAAACAAAAATAAATAACAAAAACAAAAACAAGTAACATCACTGAATTCTTCGATTTATTTCATGTATTTTACGGCAAATACGACATTTAAATAATTCTGCAATTCGCGTTTTAAAAAGATGATGATTAAAACCTGTAGCGTATTTTTATGATGTTGCATATTTAATGTTGTATTAGTGCATTTTCATTGCTGTCCGCTTGCCAAGCTTTTCGTTTTCTGATTAATATTTATAACCTTGTTTTTTTTAAGAAGATTAAGCTTTAAAAACGCCACCACGTTAACTGAATTATTTTCTTATACATTTTCAATAAAGATAGTGCTAATAGCTTAATAGTTTCAAAGTAATTACGAAGATCAGAAAAAATTCTTACTTGTAACACGGATACTTAAAGTAAAGCCTTAAAGGAAGTAGATGCCTTATCAAAGGATAAAGAATAAATAGAAATTTCCAAAATAAATAAAAAAATTTTTTTAGACTTAGATTACAATAATTTATGAAAAATTTAATTAACGTTTTATATAAGTTTAATTAATAATTGACAAAAATTTAAACTTATAATGAGAAAATGGCAACTTCCTCAATAGTGCAATATAAAGCAAAGAGCTTGATAATACCGAAGAAAACTCATTTATGTAATAAAGAGAACGGTCGTCAGAGGAATATCAAATCCTATGAATTTTACAGAGGTAGAAAGAGAGAAAAGGCGTACGCACGGTCACTGCCGCAATTGCTGAATTATTGCATCGAAGGTCCATATTCGGGAACCGTATATATCCCGCCATCTCCCTTCCTTTCTCTCTTTCTTCCTCTTTCTCCCTCTTTGCCGCAGAATCAACAGTCGAAACATCGTCAGGATTTCGGTTACCATTCGACTTTGAAATGGAATTTAATGGCGAAAGGCAGGGCGGCAGTAGCGAGGCTTTCGTCGCGCAACGTATATAGGGCCGCAGGGCCATGTTTAATGCATGTTTTATCGCGAACGCGAAAAGTTGAAGGATTTTGCGCGCCGGATTATTTCGGCCTGGCAGCGCCCAATTCAATAAAGAAGCGCCGCGAATTAATCTCGCGGAAGGCTTCGATTGGACGCGCGCTTTTTTGGTCTCCGCTACACCCGCGGCAGTATGAATATTCCATTTTCAGAGGGTTCATTTTATTCAGTTTCGATTCTATGCGCGCTCTCTTTCTCTCTCCCGCGCGCCCGCGCTTTTCTTTTCCTTTTTTTTTTGCTCCAACGAAGCGCGGATATACACGGACAGGCTCGAGCTCTTAACGCCGCTGGAGGTTTTTGCTCTCGAAATGAATTTTCGAGCTGCAGCGTATATGGCAGGAAAGGCTCTTTTCCGAGTATTGTTACAGCAAGACATTTTTTACAGGATTATGGTTTTTAGATTTTATCTAGAATGGGGCGAGGATTTAAAGGCAAGTGCAAATGAATAGCTTGAGAGGCTTTCAGCGCACAATTGATATGATGGGTAAATGAAATTGACCGATGCGTGCTTATTAATCGTATCGTGGATCTATGTTTATTTTTAACGTATTGTTCTTTCCGTAGTAAATAGTGCACGATAACACTTGATTATCATCAAATTTTTTTTAAAAAATCATATAGTATATTTTTATTTCATTGTTTTTCTACTTATTTAAATGTACATTATAAATTATTTTGCGATATTTTTAATATAAACGACTACTTAATAATTGTCAAGAACTCAATAAAAACGTAAATAGATTCATACTTTTAACCGGAGAAAAAAGTCATTATTAGTTTTATTTATTCAAAGAAAAAAAGTCTCATAATTATGTAACCTACTGAATGCCTCCAATGCTTTTGAGTAGACAATACTCATTAACATTTTCACCGCTGTTACACAAAAGAGAGGAGAAAAAAATATTCAATTTCCACTCGACTAAATAAGCAGTCAATCGGGACGACTATATAAGAACTCCTTTTACTCCAGTGTACTTGTACTTTTTATTCTCTACTGCTTAAATCAGGCTTGAAAGCGGAAGGGGCCGTAGAAAAAAAGCAGAACGCTGATAAGGTCGGATCTCTTTTGCTCTTATCCCACTCTTTGTCCCTCCTCCTCGCGCTAAGGGAAGAAATCCCAAACTTTTTAGTTTCACCGAAGAACAAACATGAAAATCCGGCAGGGCGGCGAACTTTTTAAAATTATTTTCAACGATTCCACCGAACTTCGAGTGGTATGAGCGGCGGTAACCTCGACTACTGCTTTTCTTTCCTCCTACTCCTCCCTCCCTTTCTCAGCGCGCGAAATTAGCGCACGTTCTCGATCGTTAAAAAATTTCCCTCCACGATTTATTGCAATAATTTTTCCGCTCCTTCCTCCTCCTTCAAATGACGAGAAAGCGATTTTCCAATTATTCTTGCGATAGAGGGAGAAAAGTTGGAAAGCACGTAAGCTTTTTTTGCGCTGGCAAAGTTCAAGCGAAAGAGTTTAAGAATAAATCTGTGAATAGGCTTTACAGACGAAAAATATTAAGAGAATAAACTGGTCAGTCGGACAGGTAATGAGTTAAGTCCTAATCAGATCCTAAATAGTTTGTTTGATTATTAATATAATTGTAGCCGTTAGTTAACTCCTAATTAGGCTCTGGTTTCGAGCCTAATTATTAATTTTCTATGAGTTCTTGCAAATGGGATTCTTACATAAGGGTTTAAGATTTTAAAAAAGTTTTAATAAACAGTTAATTACTCTGAAATTTTTAAAACTTTTTTACTATACTTTTCCTCATTAGTAAAAGCTTTGCATAGAACAAAACATATTCATTGTTCATTCAATGCTTTGAACTGCAAAGCAGGAGAAATATTTTCATACGAGCTGCTTTATAATAATTCTTCAGAATTGATTCTGTCAAAACTTTTTAATGAAATGACAAAGTTGGTTCTGAATCAACTCCGACGCAATAATATAAATTTTATATCCGTAAAAATACTACTGTCATTTGCACTTTCACTCGACATTGTTTCAGACCGCGCCGCTTCCCACGGCGAGGAAAAAAGCAAAAAAATAAAAAATAAGAACATTTCAAATCATGAACTGGGTCGGCATATCGGTTATTTATCGATTCTCGAATATCAGAACCAGGTCATGATTTCAATAATTCTCCAGAGCGTGAGCCCGCGCGTTCCGACCCGACGCTCCTCAAAAATAAGCACCTGAATTAACCAGCTCGCGCTCACGGGCCGCAGCTGCTCCCCGCCAAGGTCAACGCACTCGCGGCAGCGTCTCCAGCGCTCTCGCATGAGAGATGACCCTATATTTCCGTGAGCATTTCTATCGCGCGCCGCGGGCTGAAAGGGAAGGAATAAAAAGAAAAAAAACAACGAGGCGGAGAGAATGGAACTCCGGCGCGGCGATATTTTCCCCCGCGGGCCTTTCTTCTCTCCCGCGAGCTTCCGTTTCCGTTCACGCGTCGAGGAAAAAATCTTCGCGTTCTCGAAATTCCCGGACGATAGGTGAGTTTTTGCGCTAGCGCGCCCGCGCGCGAATAATAACTCAGCCGCGCGGCATTGTGCGCCGGGCGCGCACTCGGCCGGCCGAAAACAAAGAATCCGTGAAAACGACCATTAATTTGACCATTTGAATAGGAAGTGTTATTTTATAGCGAGAGGCCAGCCTTGTCCCATAAATCGTCCTCTTCAGCTCGCCGCTTATACGTCTCGTTCGTGTTTGCAGCGCGTGGGCCTGTTTTTTGGACCCCCAGCGAACGCTAGTAATGTTGGCTGGCTTGGTAAGTATGCGATGTTCAGAAAACGATTGTGCGCGAATTATGCATTGTTTTCAATTGCCCGAGTTCACAATCGTACTCTGACTATGCGCTACTTCGTGCAGCGTGTATATACACTTGTCCTGCTACTCCTCTCCCACAAAGATGTATCGCTGCACGCGCGTGATCCAGGTATTTTTCCCTCTCGCAAATTAATTCAGGAATGCCGTGGCCTTGGCTCGAATTTACCCTATTCACTGAACCCCTTTCGATTTAATGCGATTAAACGCGCAGCCAGTTATGCCGCTACAAAGTCGTGGTACAAATAAAATCGTAAAGCTCGAGGCTGGCTATCGGGAGCTTTGTTATACACGATGTTTGCTGCGTGCAATAGTTCTTGCTGCCAGCGAATTCCTCGGGAAATGTATTTGTAATTGGTAATTTCGATGGGCTTTTGTCGAGTGCCGGCATTCCTTTAGCAGAAAGCGAATAACCGATTTTATTTTCATCTTAACCCGGTTGACCGAGTTTCATTTTCGAGAAGCGTCAAACGGGAATTCTGATTTAATACGCAGTCGATACTTGTTATCAAAGATATATATAGGAAAAGTAAATTTTATACTTATGTACTGGATCTTTTCAATTAAATATGATGGACTTGCCGCAAGTTTAGTGGGTGAGTTTATCTAGTCATCTGACGTTTTTATACTTTTTTAGGTGTTAAAGTTATAAATTATTGAAATTTTAAGATGATTGCAAGTCAAAAATATTATTTATATGCAGTTTTTTTTTTGACAATTCAAGAGTAATTATAAAATAAAAAATTAACGTTTATTAATATATTTATGAGACAACATATGATCTCTTACGTAATTATTAACCTATGATTATATTGATGACAAAAGCATACAAATTTTTCACGCCAATTTGAAAAAAATTGATTGCCTGCTCAATGAGCTCTAAATTTATACAGAGATAAAAAAAGAGCTACGCCCGTTAAAAACAAGAGCGAAAAAAGGCGCTAAAACCGCGAAAATTTTTTCATAATACACATTGCTCTTTCATGAGCGCATTGAATTTTCTTTATCGCAGAACATCAAAGTGAAATATAAACGATGCCTGGAAATCTAACCATCGAAACTCATACTCTTTGGAACCCATACAATTTATAATCCACAAACACGCACAAAGTAGAACTTGCTCCCGGATTATCGACTTTTCGAATATTTATTTCACATAACGTCTGGGTTCGGTGCGCTTTCACTCTAATTACTTTAATAACGTAATAAGAGGAGTTCTTTCTTCCGCAAAAAAAGAAGAGTTTCTGAAAAAAGGGCGAAGAGAGAAAAGAGATTTTCTTGAAAAGGGCCTGAAGAAAAAAAAGAAAACAATGCCTTATTAACTAACGAACGTTAAGTCATTATAATTGAGAAATTTGCGCTCGGAATCATTATTTTCGAATGAGAGAGGAGAAAGAAACGAGGCCAAACCTCTCGGTCTTCAGAAAATATTTAATTAAACACAGAGCGTCGCACCGGTGGGGCCCAGGAAAATTTTAAAGGGACACGGTGCTTAATTACATGCAGATGAAAGCTTTATGCCATTGTTCGCGGAACATTATGCTTTTAATGGCATTTCTCTGCTCTAAACACGTTTTATAGGTATGTGGCTACATATAATTATGTAAATAGTTGTTATATCCTCTTATATAGTTTATTTTAAATCAAAGTGCTATAATGTAATGAAAGCTCTTGTAAATTTTGTTTTGTAAAGTTTAGAACAATGTTTTATACAATTATCTGATTAATCGAATAATTATTCGTAATTACTAGTGAATATTTGTACATTACTGTTATTTTTATTTTCGTCTGAAGCATCTTCGTGTTTTCTCAATACTTTCTCAACTTGAGAACCATTTGTTTAAAAGTGCCCAAACTTTTTTGTTTTTCACCCTTTACTCATCGTCTGAAAGTTTCGATCTCATTTAATGAATATCTCGTTCACTTTTTTTAATTACTCTATCGGAGCACTTGTACATTACATCGAGCAGGATAAAGAGCGATTTAAATTACAAAACCAGGATCGATAGCAATAGATGCACATAATTCAACGATTTTCTTCGACTACGGCCGATTGCATTCGAAAAAAGGGGGCCGGCAGCAGCGGCAGCCACCCCGTTGTTCCATTGTAATGGAAAAAGTTAACACGCAGTTCGATACACATCAGACGGGCCGTAAAAAAAAGTAATTTCCAAGTTTTTTTCAAACCTTAAGCCCATCCACCTCTATACGCGCATTTGTTCCACCTCAAAAGAGAATCGGGCTTTTCCATCTATACGAGAACTCGAGCATGCACTCGAGGTTTTCGATCTCAAGTCACGAACAGAAAGCGCATGAATATATTCAACTTCATTTATGTATTTATTTTAATGCTCAATTTTGATGAGCTAGTAAATTTTAATGACTTCTTTTACTTATTAGATATGATAGACATACACATACACGTGTGCGTGTACACACACGCATACACACAGACATACATAATTATTTACAAACACAATTTAAAAATTATATTTCGAACTTAATGTCAGTTATATTTAATATTATAATCAGCAATTTTCTATGAACTATTGTATCTTAAGTTCACTACGAAGAAATCACCAAAATTATTATCTCATGTTATATCTGAGATGCAATTAGTTATACTGTAAAAATAAATTTATATGTTTTGTATTGCAAAAGCATTTGGTTTTAAACTTACATTTAATCTTACGAAAAATCTACCCCAAGTATTCCTTGCCGATTTAATGAATTATTTTTTATGTTGAAGAGTTTCATAAAAATAAAAAGAAATATCCATGGCCCCATTAAAACTGATAAAATACATTGAATATATAAAAAGTCTATCTACTTTTTAAAAAATTGAAGAAGGTTTCATTATAAAGCTTTCATTAATCATGCCTAAAATTATTGTAGGACTGGGCAATTGCGAAAGTTTTATCTTTTAATTATCTTAAATTCATAACTTTTCGTTTTATTATTCCACTCATAAACTACAAGGTCTTAGCATATGAATAATCAAAAGTAATGTTGTTTTTAGCCAGTTTATTTTAGTTATAGATACATCTCGGTGAAGCCATCATTATTGGGTAACTTTATAATAAATAACTATATTTGAATAACTTTATTATTGTAATTTTCTCTAAGCTATTTGAATTTTGATTCACTATTAACTATTTAATATATATATATATGCTTTCTAAGTAGTAACAAACGTCTGACAACTTGAGTTCTTAAAATACTGAAGTCTAGTTTTTATTTGAATAAATTTTATAAGAATGCAATAAATATTATAAATATTTTTCAAACTTCCAGAATAATGATATAATTATCATTAGTTTTTTGTACCAATTAATTAAAGTAATTAATTTAAACACAGCATATCTAATAATGGCGCTTTTAAAAAAATGTATGAAACTTATTTTATCAAATTGAAGCATTTTAGATAACCTTTATAATAAAATTAAAAATGTTTTAAAGGTTTAATATAATTTATTAAATATTTTTAAAAATAAGTTTGTATACTTAATCTTTTTTCAGGATATGTAGGAAATAACTTGTGTAGAATAATATCAATATTGAAGGCCCTTTTCAATGTATAATGATACTCCAAATAGTCAATACATTATGTTAATAAACAACATTAAAATAGTTTGCTTGAGGCATCGTATTATATATAATGTATATACATGAAACAGGAATAATTTAACATTGTTTATTAACATAACGTATTGCCTATTTATATATCGTTTTAACTTGAAATCTCCACTAGTACGGTCGAAATGTCAAAGTAAATCATATCTTATATACTTAATAAAATATTTTCTAGCTTTCATCTCTTTTGGCGATAAATGAAATTCTATTTTTGGATTCTGTTTCATATGAGCAAAGTACTATTTAATCTCATCAATAAGCATGGATGAGGAAATCTAGTTTTCGCTTGCTATATATAGCAAATGTGATATTTTTCTCTTTCAAAGTAGGTTCCAAACAAAATAAAATCATAAAATAAATAAAATCTGTTCCAAATATAAAGTTTTTCTGCCCGTATAAGGTTAAATAGAAATGTCACTCATTCCCTCATGCATGAATTTTGTCATCCTAGTGAAGCAAGTTTCTTTTTAATGTACCATTCCTTTTAATCGAGTTACAAAATATTAAGATTTTGATACCTTTATCTTTAAAGGGTCGTTTACCTTGTAGAAACATTTTTCCGTGAATAAAAGTAACTTGGTTATATTTTGCGCTTAACAAGATATCAGTTATTCTACATGATAACTATCTCAGATCAATAAAAATTTTTTGACAAACACACTTTGCTAATATGCTCATTAACCATCAATCTCGTTCATCGTATATAGCGAGGACTCGATAAACAGCAACGAATGCCAATCAGACAGAAAAAAATAGATTTCTATTTTTCCTCCGATTCCTCCTTTCCGGCCTCTCTATTCGAATCCCCGCGCACTCGTAGCAAGACTCCGTTTATTCCGCCACCGCCAACTGGCAAAATCATTTATTTTCCTCTTCTCCGCTCCTGCTTCCAGATCGAGCCTGCGCTCGGTAAATTCGAAATTGAGATCTATCGTGTACAAAGTGCAGCACGAGCCTCGCACGCGCGCTGCGGCGAATGAATTTCGTCTTTCCCCGAGGCAAGGAGAGAGAGGAAAAAAAGCAGCGCGCCAAGGCCTCGCACTACTTTGGCATGACTTTTCAATTCTGTTCCGAAAGAAACTGACGGAATGAGAGGGATAGAGAAAGAAAGGGGGAGAGCGAGAAAGAGAAAGAAAGAGAGAGGGAGAGAGAGCAAGATAGAAAAAGAAAGAGAGTGAGCACTTGTTTACTAGTTCAAATAAGGATTTTGCGGTTATTGAAGAATAAAAATGGAAAAGTTCAAAGCAGAAGATCTAATATAGCGAAATCAATGGTAGACGAGTTTTAAAAAATTTGTACGCGGTTGATGAGCAAAAACTTTATCCAATACTTCCACCAGAATATAAGATCATTATTTTAAAAAATCGGGAGTCGATAAATTATTGTAGTCTACCTAAACTTGTTGGTTAGAATTCCGCATGTCCTTCTCAACTGACAAACTCTCTTCGCCAGAATTCCAAGTGTTTCTTAGTTACCTTGGTCAAGTTAACTCTTGACTGCATAAATGCATTGAAACTATGAACTTTAGACAAAATTTTACGAAATTGATTCATTTTTCCAGTGACTATTTGCTTCGACTTCACTATAGTTGGAGAAGAGAACTTTCAACTTCAGTTTGCATTTACAATGTATTTATATATATAGAAGAGAAATTTCAGAGACTTGCTAATATATTTTGTATTATATCGAAAATGATTTATACTCCTGAGAATTTGAATGAAAACTTGAAAAGGACTTGACTTAAGAATTTTAATTTAAATTCATTAAACTTTTCTTTTGAAAGTATTATTTATACTTAATAATCTCTACAATTAAATAATCTTCCGTAAAATCGCGGAAGAAGAAATAAGCACAGCTTATTAAGCATAATGTATCTAGCTCATTAAAAACTGTATTAAATTAAAATTAAAACAAATTATAACTACGTAAAATCAAAGATAACTCAATTTGATATTTAAAACGAAATTCTAGATTCAGGAAAACTGCGCACAATGGAAAACAGCCGTAATACGTAGATCTTGATGTATGTACACATACACAACAAACAAAACGAGAGCGATCAATTCAAAATCCGATAGAGAGTCGCAGTGAAAGAGAGAAAGAAAAATTGAGAAAGCGAAGCAAGAGAGTAATCGAGAGAGAGAGAGAGTCCTAGACTGCACGTAGAGTGAGAGTAAAAAGAGAGGATGAGTCGTATACGGAAGAGAAATAGCGAAGAGGGGAGGGGGGTAGAACAATTCGTCGCAGTCGTGCGTGCAGAATCAGATTTAGTTACAATAAAGACAAAAACGTCAGTCGGTTCGATGCGCCGTCCGAGTCCCTTGCCAGCAGGCGCGCGCGCAGTCTATACATGTACCTCGGCCGGCTGCGCTGTATAAAAGCGGCGACGTACACAGAAATATGGGAATGCAATTTCAGAGATTTAATCGCGAGCGCCCCGGCAGAAAGTTTCCTTCTGGGCGAGCCTCCGCCATTCGTGGACGTATGTACGTTTCGAAAATTACTTTGGTTAGCTGCTATCATTGATTTTATCACGACCGGACGAGATGTGCGTTTAATAAAGCCGACGATTGCTCGTCAAAAATTGAGAGTATAAACGGTTGGCTTTTCAAGGATGATATTCCGTGCTCGGATTAATTTGTTCGTTTAATAGATTTTTTGATTTTCATTTCTGAAAGCATTTATGTTATTTTGATTGGATTAATTATGGAGTTATATTAATGCTCTTCTCTTATAACTGTTAATTCACATTACTGGCTCTGTTTCAGAGTTAAAGTTCATATTTCTGCAATTTTAAATCTACAATGAAAGTTAGAAAAAGATACTAAGTTGTCGATTCATAAAGAGGATAATCGGTTATACAAAATCAATTCAATTCATTAAAAAATTAGCGCACCGTTCATATGACGTTTCGTTGTCCTCTTCAGAATAAAATTATTAAGAATTTGCTTTATAACTTTTAAGTCATGATAACATTAACTAAATTCACTTACTTAGTATTTTTTAATAAAAATTAAATATTAAGAAAAGACAAAATCAATTATTTTGCTATGTTTCCATGGCATTCTATTTAAAACTTAAGAAACCGTATATTTTTAAAACTTCTGTTTTCCAATCATACTAACTTGATTTTCAAAAAAAGAGAATATTCAAAACCTTCAAATTTAGAACACAGAGGTTGCCAAACGATTACCGTATAATCCTATATCCCACTACAAAAAAAACCTCCGAACGAGAATCAAAGAATCGCTGCGTCAAAGCTCTCAAGTTGGCAAAAGAAAAAAAAAATCATCGACGGAAGTTCCCGTGCCACCTCTCGCTTCTATATTGTTCGTCGTCGCTCTTCCGACGTCGCAGACGCACCGGCGTAGACTATAGTTGTGCAATAGTCAAAGACCGACTGACGAGTGCCTCTGACATTGACAAAGGCGTTCCCTTTGACCATTCGTCGACAGCTGAACGCCTCGATGCGCCGAAACTATATCGCGGATTCGTGCGCCGACATCGAGACGGTTTGTAGCCTGTTTGCGGGTATCGCTGCGTATTGAGGACGACATCGCGCGAGTCTCGCCTTTCTTTTTCTAGTGGTTAGTTTGAATCGTCGATATACTTCGGGGGGTGAAAGAAGAGAGGTGTTTTATTTTTGACTGAGTTTGAGGAGAGTTTTTTAATAAGGTGTTTTTTGTAATGGGTGATTAATTTCGTGGAATTTTATTTTTATTTGTAGGACAGTGAGAAATATTTATAATCATATTTAATTTTATCAAAAATTATATTTATATGCTGATACAGTTATAAATATAAATTTCTCCTAAAACGGATGGGAATGGATTTTAGAGAATCCACCGAAATACTAGGTTTTAATAATTATATTGACGTCTGACAGTATCCGTCTATTTCTACTTCAAGTCAATACTGCCCTGCACATAAAACATTCCTGTATGTATATCTGGAATATGTATGTACCTTCACGACTGAATTAACTTCATGTATAATCTTCACAAAATTCAATTTAAACTATTTCATTATTTAAGATAACAAAATGAAATTACTTTTTAGAATCTATTACTATTTATGTTCATAAATAGGCCAATCAAACTTATATTGATCAATTGTTATCCAAATATTAGATTATATTGAAACATTAAAAATTTTCAATATTTATGTAAAATATCATATAACTAACGTTTATCGAATAAATTTGATAAGACAAAAAATAAACATTCTTCCTATTCTCAAATACCAGACTCAATTTAATATAAAAATAATAACGGTCTGGCGGTGAATATCAAACCGACCGGATTTGAAAGTAAAAATCACCCGCGCAGGCAGCCGTCAATATTTCCGAAGAAAATTAATTTCCCATCACGAAATTGAAATTTTCTCCCGCTCAACTGTTCTCTCCTCGCAACTCCAATTGTTTGACGTATACGCACCGCCGAAGCAACAAAAGATTCAACGATAGTCGAGTTTCTCCCTCTATCCTTCCCAGTTCCGCGGAGCGCTTAAGAATCGGCGAGTCTCGTTTCAGGCGTTAATCTGCAATGGGAATGAGAATTCTTCGAGGCGAGCATTTTCTGTTTTCTCTGCTCGATCGCTCTCCGGCCGAGAAATAAGGGAAGAGAAAGGGTCAATAGCGAACTTATAACAAAAGTAAACTTATGATAATGGAAGCGCATTATGGATCTATGAATCCGTAAAGGCCGCGGCGGCAGCGCGCGTACCTGTAATAACATCAACGGCGCCGAACCTTTTACGAAAAGCGATTGCTCGAACTGCTGTTATTCGCCGGGGCTTATTCGGAGATTACTTCGCTTTTGTGGGTTTTTCAAAGAGCGCGGCCCGATAAGCGACGGGGAAATGTGGGTTAGATTGAGTTTCAGATGGAGAGGAGGTACTGATAACTAGTTTTTCGGGTTCTCATGAATGCGTAATTTCTTACATGTGTTTTAAATGTTTTTTTCATTTAAGAAATATAAACAGTGTTCAGGTGAAAATTTGAATGATGAATGCAATGAAGTGAAATTTTTTCCGAAATATTAATAAAAATTAAGATAATGTATAAGGAATATGTGTGTGTGTGTGTGATGAAATTGATTAACAATTGCTGATACATTTTGAATAATGATTATCGAACAATTATTCTGTACGTATGCCGTTAGAAATATATTCCTGAATAATATGATTAATTTGAAAATATTATAATTATTCTGCCACGTAATTAATAATACATTTATATTCGTACAAACAAAGATGTATATAGAATTACAATAATTGAATCTTTATATTAAATTAAGAAAATTTTAAATTGCAAATCCAAGTATGTTAATAGTGATTGCCAAATAATAAATATTAATTATTAATTTCATTTTCTTTAAATATTTTTTTCACATTATTAATAAATTATATTTTCGAATATTTAGTAATATAAATTATTGAAATAAATGAGTTTAATTAATTTTAATTAACTTAGAAGCAATTCGTATTGTATTTTTAATGAAAATAAAATAAATTAATTAAGCTGGTCAACCGTACATATATTACGTAAACTACATGAAAAAATATCACAAATATGTAAATTATTATTATATAAATAAATTTCTGTTTGTAATGATACTTTTACTTCAAACTCATAAGATATATATTTGGCATACTGCATTTTCGTTCAATCAGACCTACATGAAATCCTACTCTCCCCGATGCTCAATAACCCGGCTTGAATTTCCCCGTTATTCGTCTAAAAAATAAAAACGTTTCCATCCCGCTGCACTCCATTATTCATTAGTCAACAATCGCATCAACTCCGAGAGCCAAGCTCGGCAAGCGTCGCCTTCCACCGGCGTTTCTATTTAACTTTAGCAGCGCTCCGTCTTCCGCTCGATCAAACAAACACGCCGCTCGACGCGAAAAAAGCTCTAAACCCGTCCACACCAGCATGCATCCCCCATATCGAAATTCACCCTCGCAAAACTCCACACTCTCTCACCTTGTACGGGGGCGTAGATATTGAGATAGAGGCAGTCCTCGCTCTGATTCTTCAGATAAGGCAGCAGCCGCCTGAGATAAGCCAGCCTTCCCTTCGGCATCCTCTCGCTCAGCACCGGCAGCTTCTGCGGACAAACCGGACCGAACTTGTCGGCGACCTTGACGCCGTGCCACCTGGCCGAGCTCACCGGCGGCATGAACCTCAGCGTTCCGATGGGCGGCGACGCGTAGGGCACACCGCGAAACACCTCGACGCTCTCGAGATTCCGGCCCAGGGAGACAATCACCCCCGACAGCTCGCCGTACTGGGTGCGCACGATGCGCGAGCTCAGCTCGCCAAAGACCCGGCTCACCAGCAGCAGCAGCAGGAGCAGCAGCAGGACTCGCTGGTTTCTGGCCGCGTTAACGGGGTTAAAGCGCCGCCTCGGGTCCATCCTTAGTCCCCGGAGGATCGAGTGGAGTGGCTCTCTCTCAGTCTGTGGGCCCGCGGCGCTCTCGAGGCGACAGTGACGAGCTGGACGACATTCTCCGGATCCAAGCGCGCTGGTCTCACTGTGTCTTTCGCAGCGCCGGATCAGAGATATTCATGTCAGGCCGCTGATACGATTCGCTCTCTAGTGTCTAGAGTAAGGATGATTAGCGGGGTCCATCGCTCTGTGCGAAAGCGGTCAAAGCGAGCGCCCGACAAAACAGACACTCGGCAACTTGCTTCGAGCCATTTCTTCTATCAACCGGCGGGCAGGTTCCGTATTGGGCTGATTGGCCCCTGGGGCTTCTGTCTCTGTCTCTGGCAGCGCGTGGATGTAGGTATACGTAGCGCACGAGTAGTTGCAACGTTAATTACCGGGCTCGCTGGGCCCGCTGCTTTTTCCGCACCGCGGCTGGCATTCGTTAGGGGCGAGCTGGTCCGGGCGCTTCTTGCGCCGGTGCGCCGTTGATTGGACTCTCACGATGTCACTGCACTCTGCGACTTCCTCTTCAGCCTCCCGTCTCTCTGTCTCCGTTCGCTGGACATTCGGAATTCAGGATCCGTCGCGGCGTACGTAAACTCGGCAGCTACGCGAGGCACCGAGCACCGGCAGCACTGCCCGCATGACCCGTCATTGCTCCAGAACCCGCATAGTCGATCCTCATCCTCGAGCAGCTCGCTTTTCTTCGAAGCCGCGCGACAGTTAGCACTGAGACGTATCCTGCACGCGTGGAGGATCAACTGGGTCGAGCAGCGCGCGGTCAACAGCAGCAACAGAAGCAGACGTAAACATTGGACGCATCGGACGACGAACTCCCGAGGAAGCACTAAAGGGGGAGGGGTGGGTTTTAAGGGGGGGGTTCACACTCACTCTCACTTGATAATCATATACACGTGACGACGGACGAACTGCACTACTGTCGCGTGTGGCGATGAGCGCGACGTGGGGGCGCGCAGCATCAGCGGCGTCGGCAGTCAGCAGGCGCGCGAGGATTAGTAACCTCTCCCTCTCTCATGGCGCGCGTACACTGGATCCCCAGCCACTCGCTCGGCCGCGCACACTTCTCCGGGGATCATTCAACCAGTGGAATCCAGCCTCTCTCACCGAGCACTGTGTGTATCCTTTCCTCGCTTAGGCCTATCCTCCCGCGCGCGATAAACAGGATAAACGAGAGAGAGAGAGAGAGAGAGAAAGTGGGAGGGAGCTGTATAGCCGCGCGCGCTGGCACGTAGCGGTGTACGTTGGAGCCTCCGGCCCGACAAACTGGCGTCAACTGTGCTCCGCCGGACGGACGGCCGGCCTCGAGCGCCTGCGCGGCGCTGTCCTGCCTCTCTCTCTCTCTCTCTGTCTCTCCCGCCCGTGCGCGCGCGCGCGCCTGCCTCGCCTGGAAACGTGACGGAGTCCCAGTACCCGTCGCGAGGGTGAAAGCTGCCGGGTTTGTGTGTGCGCGTGGGGCTGTGTGAGAGAGGAAGAGAGAGTTGAATAGAGGAGTGCTGTAACGATGTAAACTTTGTCGAGATGAGCGATTGGTGATGCGCGGAAAGGGAGAGGGGGGGGTTTAGCGATTGATGATGGTTGAGGAGGTATTGAGGTAGATTTGGGGTTTTAAACAAACTGAAATTTGAAAATTCGTTAAGGGGTAGTTGAGGCCGGCTTTGGATTGCCACGCTTCGGCGGGTTGTAATAACGAAGAGGGTTCGTTTGGACTTTTTGGATTCATTTTTGTTTTTTTTGGGTTCGTGAATAATAATGCAATAATTTAGTTGAAATGAAAGGTCACGTTGTATATGTTTTTGTTAACTAATTAATAATTATTCAGTATTATACATATTCTAAAAAATAATTATTATTATCACAGAAACAATTAAGATCGCAAAAATATTATACACCTTAAAAATTTTGTAATATAATTCAAATTAATTTCTGACTCAGTAAATTCTATTCAATAAAAAAACACCTTTCAAACATCCGTGGTTTAACTCGTTCAAAGACGCTAAAAATTAAACCAGATATCATCGGCAATCAATTTATCAAACTACCAAGCCAATTCAATAAAACATCTCCCCGTCCATAAAAAGCCCCACCAAACATGAAAAATAAAAAGAACCATTCAACATTCAGCTTTCCATCGATCTCTCCAAAAAACAATACCAGCACCGCATCCGAAAAAAATCCCGTATCGCTCGTCAGCACCGTTACCGTCACAGCTCTGTCACAGAACCACCCTCTCTCTCTCTTCACAACCTCTCCGTTTCGCCAGTTCGCGCAAGGGCGGAAACTGCGCGAGAGATCGCGCAGCCCGTTCTTCTAGCTCTCGCGTGCCGCCCGGTCGATACGGCAGCTGCTGCGCGCTGCTCCTTCGCTGTGGCTGGCGCCGGCAAGCCACACGCGATGCTCGCCACGGCGAGATGTGGGTTTGAGTCTCGGATGAGGGAAAGTCGATATATACAAGCTGGTAAGGAGCCTGTGATGTTGTGATGTATGAAAATTGAGAGAAAGGGGAGCTTTGTTGTTGAAGGGTTCAAGGATTTTCTGTTAGGTGGATGAAGGGATTGAGCTGGAAGGTTTTGTTGTTTCGTACTGTTTTTGAAGATGGTTTAATTGTTACGTATTTATGATTTTGGGGAATAAGTTTGGCTTGGCGCTTGAATTGCGTTTGGAAACAGAGGTAACTTTAACAGCGTGTGCGCTATTGTACTGTTAATCCGCATAATACCTATTGTAGATGGTTGGGATAATTGGGTATAATTTTAATTGATGATTATTTGAATAGTTTTATTAAACTTTATTTCTTACGGAATAAAAATACTCGATATGTAAGTTATAACTACTTGAGCTAATTAAAGTTTTCAGCTCAGATTTACTTTAAAACTCGAATACCTACCTTAACTAGCAAAATTTTTAGACTTTAAAGCGGAAATGAAAGTAAAGAAACTCAAAATCTTGATTTAATTTTGCCAGATCAATTTTTGCGTTTCGTATTTTTCTTACGAAAAATTTATTTACTTCTTCTTGAAAATGTTTTAGATGACTTACTGTTACCTTAAGCAAGTTGTTAGAATTTAAGTCCGACCATTTTTTTTACCTGTTTATTCTTAAATGAATCTATTTGGAACAGAGCCTATTCGATAAAATACCAGGATGAGTGTCTTAAATTATGAGCCAAAGAATAATTTTTTTGCAAAGTTCCATTAAAAATTATGACTTAAAGGAGTCTTCTCCTTGTAAGTGTAAACACAACACAGTATTTAAAAAACCATATTAAACTAAGTATTGAGCACTATAAATTAAGATTTATTTTAGTAAAAACATTTTACTTTTTATTGATTGTTTGTATCTTTCTATACCTAGTGGTGCATTTAACTTGTACAAGAGCTTAAATCAGAACTTATTTTTGACATCTTACATATATGCGGATTTTAGCGCTACATATTGGGACCCTATAGCCCATTTAATAAAGCCCTGAGACATGTCTCATATTTTTAGATCAATGAATTATTTTGTTGAAAAGTTTTGTTCAAATTTATGTTCCCGAGGGAGTTCTTGTTAGTTAAAATTGTTACAAAAAAAATCAATAAAATTCCAACAATATTGATATTAAATATTTGTAAAATAACAGTAGCTTTGTTATTCAGTTATTCTAATAAACATAATTTTAACTTATTAGAAATGTTGTTTTAATTTTGCATTAGATACATTTTTCTTAGAATTATAAATTTAATATAAATAATTTTCTTCTATTATGAAAAATTATATAAAAAACTAATAAATATAAGTAGTAATATATTGTTTAAACATATTTGTAAGTTAAATTTTCATTCAGAAATACCTTTAGGCAAAGATTATTTTTGTATTCTAGGCTAAAATAACACAAATTTTAGGGATTTTTCAAATAATATTCAAACTTTGACACATACTTTCAATATTCTCTGTATAATGTCAAGCATCTCATAAGTTTTCTTTTGTGCACCCACATCAAAGAGCAATCTATACAAAGTTCAAAATGTATTAATAAAACAATTATCTCATTTCGTAAATTCTTATTTAAAAGCATCCACCTCAAAAATCCACCAAAACAAATTTGCCAAAATAATACCGATCCCTCAAACTTCCAAACTCCCTTTCATCATCATCAAAACGTCGCCCAATAAGCCACCTATCGGCATCTCGAAAAGCACACGAGAAGAAACGCATACGTTCGGCTTCGAATCCACGCTCGGCTTTATAGCCTCCCCCCATTCTACTTGCTCAAGCCGATTATCCAAATAAACCTCTTGATCGCTCGCAGGCGTTGCTCCGCGGATCATAATCAATCACTCGCTCGCCGTGATTTCCATTTCCAGCCTCGCTGTTCCGCCGCGGCGTCTATGCAAGCGATGTTTCGGCATTAACTCTTACTTATTGTCTCGTTCGTCGTCGTCGTCGGGTGCACACACGCATGGATTTACGAGGCGAATCGTTAAGGGCGCGCATATTTAGTTAGTGTGACGTTCGCTGCTGAAGTTTGTTCTCTGGTGAGCTTGTCTGCTGTCTGGCTTAATTTGAAGTTTTTGGTTATTTGTTGGTGGGTTTTTGGAGTGAAAGATTTTTTAGTGTTGTTGACGGGTTTGTAATCTTTACTTATCGTTTTTTTTATTTGAGTTAAAGATTTAATAATATTACTAAATTTTTTGTTGAAGGATTGGAGCTGCAATCAATGCCATTAAAGACTCTTTGAGAATGACATCTGGGATATACGCCATTGAAAAGTACCCATAAAAATAAAGTGATTCCAAAAAATTGATATTTTTACGATTCAAGAATAAAGGTATAAAATAATTGGGTTATATTTATCAACACATAAACCTAAAAATTAATTAAAAATAATATATATCGTTGAAACTATTTTTTGAAAAATTTTAGGATATATTTTGAAAATTTTTTTAATACTTTAATGGATAATCTACCCTGGTAGAAATTT
>UELX01003768.1:0-21406 GCA_900480035.1 Eupelmus urozonus
TTCGTTCCGTACGATTTGTCATGTGGGAAGTGTTCTCATTTCTGCACAGCTCTTGAACGTGCAGGAAAATACATGGCAGTGATACTTCCCGCACGCCATGCATTTTCCCTTACCTTAATTCTCCTTACCTTCGTAACAGATGTTTTATGAAAAATCTGGATCATCTGAAACGACAACTTCAAAGTAACAAACCCTTGTTTCAAGTGAATGCTGCCTTAGTAACCACTGAGGTCGTGTTGAAACCGTCAGCCAATGATATTTACACAATCGTCCTACGAGATGTAAAAGATCTTATGGACCGACTCAGAGTTTTTCCCAGATGGATGGCGCGCACCTGCGTTGAGTGCAAGCCTATTAGGGACGAATCTACCACTGAGTTCATTACTTTTAGTTTTTTTGAGGATGTTATGGGTATACAGGTGAGTGAAAATGAGATCATTGATAAACTGTTTTATCAGTTGACTGTTAAAAAAAAATTACTATATTTTAAATCACCTTATTATGTTTTATGAAACAATTTGTTTCTTCTTCAGCAGAGAAATATTTACTTCCATTGAAATTATTACAAATTCAAATGATTACTTATAAAATCTTTGCTATGACTTTATAAATAGTAGAAGATCGTTCATTTTTCAGGCTGTAAACGACTTGATTTTCGGCGTACAAGACACATCTCATCGACTAGCTCACGATTGCTGGCGTTATCTGTACAAATGGAAGCAGTACAGTAACCTCTGGTCGCTCGACAAAACACAGATGTGCGAAAAATTCGCGGCATCGAATCCAACTTTACAGCAATATGATGAAAAGTTTTGCTTCTACGATTCCATCATCGAGGAACTCGACGACATGACGGATTACTACGACGTGAACAGTATCAGGTACAAACAAAACGGAAATCTTGTAATGCACGCGTTCTTCTCATGAACATATTTTGATCTCTTGAATCCAAAGAATCAATCTCCAGCCTCTGTTGAACGGTATAAAAGATCACGCACGGGAGTGGAAACAGGTTCTGGGCAACATGTTGCTAAGTGAGACCTCTCAAGCAATGCGTGATTTACAAAATTCTATGGAATCTAATAGGATTGAGGTTGAATTGGTCATCAGTGGTCTGGAACGCTTTAAGGTTGTCATGCAATGCATAACCGACATCAAGCGCATGGCCATTCAGGTCGAAGTCAAGTACCTGCAGTACCAAGTTCGTTCTTAACATTTTCATTGTTTTATGAGTAATCGAAGAAAATCGCAATACTTTTGCTATTGTTTTCAGGAAACGTTCAAAATACTCCGAGCACACGGAGTCAACTTTGATCCGGCTGAGGAAGAGTTGGCACACGAGCTCGAGAAGGACTGGGAAAGACTATACCTTGGTGCTCACTATAGGTCTAATACCCTCGAGAGCACAAAGGACCAGTTCTGCGACATGACCAAGCGGGAAATCGAGGAGTTCAGCGTGGAGGTAGCTGAATTCGTCGAGAGATTCGTAACCACCGGCCCGGGAAGCTGCGGTGACGATCTGGAGCAGGGATCGAAGAAAATGGAAGTAGGTTTTCCTTTCCTACAGATCAAATCCCTTACCACCTGACTCTACCTTAACGCTTTCCTCCTTTCGCAGAGTTTCGGTGAAGAGATTGAGCGTCTGGACCAAAGGCGTCAAGACCTAACCAACGCTGAAATCCTGTTCGACCTGCCGCCTGCTGACTACTCAGATTTCAACAAGTGCAAGCGTGACTTCCACGCGATGGAAGAGTTGTACGGTCTATACAAGGCGCAAAAGACAGCTCGCGACGCCTGGGCTAAGACCCTTTGGGTCGATCTCAATCCTCAGCAGTTGATGGACGGAATGGATGGATTCTTGAAGGACTTCCGGCGCATGTCCAAGCACGTGAGGAACATGGGAGTTGGCAAATCACTCGACAACAGTATGAAGAACTTCAAGAACTCGGTTCCGTTGTTCGTTGAGTTGAAGAACGAGGCGATGAGGGAGCGACATTGGCAGGAACTTATGGACAAGACCGGCAAGCACTTTGACATGTCGCCCGACAGGTTCGAAGGGAAAAAAGACTGATGTGGGACTTTATCGAAACTTTTAAAAGCGTAGTGATGGAGGGAGTTGACTAGTGAAGCGAAAGTGACTTTTAGACAAAGGACTGCTTTGAAAATGTGATTTTGTGAAAACCTAGAACTATATTCGGAATGATATTTACAATTAATTGTATAAATCATCATTTTTATCACCATCTAGATTTATCTAAATGTATCGATTTTTTAAATGAGTTAGGCTATAACTAGATATAATGTCATTTTTGATTAACGTTAATTGTTTTATATTATTTTGATTTTGTTGAAAACTATTAATCTGATTTTCTTACAGTACTTCTAGATAGCAGTAAACTTAGAAAAACACCTATTATTGAATTTTATTTTATTTTAAACACATTTTTTTTTTTTCAACAGTCAAATTTTATTTTTTTCTGTTTTAATTTTTAATTTCTAAATTTAATTACATATTTTGTAGTTAAATTTAGTAAAATATTTGTTATATTAATTCATCTAAAAATCATTTCATTAGATGGTGAAAGTAAAGTTAATTATTATTTGCAGCTAAAAATTGGTTATAGATAAAAGTGATATTTTCATAAATGACTAACAAAATTTAGTGCCAAAATATTAAAAGTGACTTTTGCAAAATTTCTTTATTCATTAAAATAAAGAATAAATCATAAATATGGAGGGGTAAGAATTGATATTTTTTAATAATTGTTAAATTGAAAATTATAAATAATTTTGAATACACTGTAGTTAATTTGCATGATTGTTCATTAAAAAACTTTTTTATATTGAATGTAACATAATTTTTAATCATATCTAATAATTATACGTAAAGTTAATATCTGTACGTTTTAATGTTATTAAAAGATTCACACTGGAGAATATGTTTGCGATGGACCTGGCAAGCTACCAGGAGATCGCCGAAGCTATCGTCAATAACGCAAGTCGTGAGCTGGCCATCGAGCGTGGTGTACAAGATGTATCCCAAATTTGGTCTACAATGGAGTTTAAGTTGATACATCATGTAAAAGGAGGAGAGGATCGCGGTTACGTTCTTGGTCCCACCGATGAGCTCAATCAGGTAAAATAATAATTTCATTGTACTATGAATATTACTTCCAAAATGATCTGCGATTCTCAAACAGATAAGTTTTATAACAAACTTTTAACGTAATTTTTAACAAGATAAGGTGACTTTTAACTCATGAATAATTTCAGATTCTCGAAGACAATGCTTTGAACCTTCAGAGCATGTCGGCCTCACAATTTGTCGGTCCTTTTCTCAGCGTTGTCCAAAAGTGGGAAAAGGCTATGCGAATGATTGCTGACGTGGTGGAAGCTTGGTTGCAGTTGCAGCAGCGTTGGATGTATCTTGAGGGCATATTTGTGGGCGGTGACATCAGGTCTCAACTTCCTGAAGAAGCTAAAAGATTTGATGACGTGGACAAAAATTTTCGCAGGATTATGGTCGACGTGGTCAAGAATCCCAATGTTTTGGAATGCTGCTCTATGCCGAGTAAGGCACATTATTACTTTTGGTCTTCAATAATTTTATAATTAACTAAATTTATATTTACTATAAAAAGGCTTTAATCAATGATTTATTAACGTTATTGCCGATCTAAATTATACCTAATGACTTCTATTTTAATTTAACCTCAGATCGCAAAGAGGAGTTTGATGGTCTAATAATGGCTTTGGAAAAATGCCAAAAATCCTTAAGCGAGTACCTAAAAAGCAAGCGTGCCGTGTTCCCTCGTTTCTGTTTTATCAGCGATGACGAGTTGCTTGGTATTCTCGGAAGTTCTGAGCCTGACGTCATCCAAGAGCATGTCGGTAAAATGTTTGATGACCTTGCGAAATTCAGGCTGCATCTTGACAATCATGAGCGCATGGTGGCAAGTGCTTTGATTTCGGCAGAGGGCGAGGTCATGGATTTCAGGGAGAATGTATTGGCAGAGGGTAACATTGAGGATTGGCTAGTAGTTGCGCTCGATGAAATGAGAAAGTCCAATCGCTATTTGACCAAAAAAGCCGTTTTCGATTACGGCGATGTAAGCAATTAATTTTTTTATTATGTTTCTGTTTTTAACGATTTGATCTGAAATAATGTTAGATTATTGAGAAATAAGCTTAAAATTAATTGATTCAACAAATTTAGGTAACAAGAAAAAGAGTCGACTGGATGTTGGAATTTCAAGGGATGATGATTTTAGCAGCAAATCAAATTTGGTGGACAGCAGAGGTCGAAAATGTATTTAGTAAGATTGCCATGGGAAATAAGAGATCTATGAAAGAAGTATATTAAATTATTAATATTAATTTATGAGCAAATTCAATCGGAATTTTAACGAATATTTAATGTTTTTAAATCATAGTACCTTATGCAACTCAATCGACAGTTAGATGAAGTTGTATGTCTAATGGGAGGTGACACCCTGTCAAATAATAATAGAACAAAACTTGATACGGTATTAACGATAGACGTCCACATACGCGATATAATAGAAAGCTTTGTCAGAGACAGTATTATGGATGCTCTAGAATTCGAATGGGAGAGTCAGTTGAGGTAGGTATACTGTAAAAATAATGAAAAAACTTTGAATCAAGAAACAATTTATTTCCATTTTAGATTTTATTGGATGCATGATTTAGACAATGTATGGATGAACCAGTGCACAGGAACATTCGAATACGGATACGAATATATGGGACTTAACGGAAGATTGGTCGTTACACCACTGACAGATCGAATTTATTTAACTATAACACAAGCTTTATCGATGCAACTTGGTGGTGCTCCAGCTGGTATTTAGAATTTTCCTAGACTCAATCCAATAAAATAAAGCCCTTGTAATATAAACCGTTTATTCAATAATTTTTCTTATCACAGGACCGGCCGGAACAGGAAAGACCGAGACTACAAAGGACTTGGCAAAAGCTTTGGGTCTCCTTTGCGTCGTGACCAATTGCGGCGAGGGAATGGATTTTGTAGCTATCGGTAAAACACTTAGTGGATTGGCACAGTGTGGAGCCTGGGGTTGTTTTGACGAGTTTAACCGAATTGACGTTTCTGTACTCTCTGTCATTTCCACCCAGCTGCAAACCATTAGATCTGCTTTACAAAATAAAGCTAAACGATTTATGGTAAAATTAAAAAGTTTGTTAAAAATTTTTATTACATTTAAATATTAGCATATACACATAGATCAATTATCGTTATATTTAAAAAATATATTTGAATACAATGATGTTTCTATTCAAGGCTACATATTTAATTAATTATTATATGATATTATATTATATGGTCAATTTTTCCACTCTTCACAGTTTGAGAACCAAGACATAGTACTCGATTCAAAAATTGGTATATTCATCACGATGAATCCAGGTTACGCCGGCCGTACAGAGCTGCCCGAATCCGTAAAGGCTCTGTTTCGTCCCGTGGTCTGCATTGTCCCAGAGCTTAATCTAATTTGTCAGATTAAGCTCTTCAGCGCGGGCTTCCTTACAGCCAAGGTCCTTGCTAAAAAAATGACAGTACTTTATAATTTGGCACGGGAACAACTCAGTAAGCAAACTCACTACGATTTTGGCCTGCGAGCTTTGAAATCCGTATTGAATATGGCTGGCAATTTGAAGAGAACATCAGGAAATTTGCCAGAAAATGTTGTACTAATGAGAGCTTTAAGAGATATGAATCTTCCCAAATTTATTTTCGAAGATGTGCCACTTTTCTTAGGATTGATTAAGGATCTCTTTCCTGGATTAGATTGTCCAAGAGTCAGGTATCCAGATTTCAATGACGCTGTTGAAAAAGCGCTCAGAGACAAACATTACATTGTTATTCCTGATCAAGTAAATACGTTTTAACAGATTAAATAAAAACAATAAAATGTTCAATTACATGAAAATAAATAATATTTTTATAGGTGGACAAAGTCGTACAACTATATGAAGTGATGATGACTCGACACTCCACGATGGTTGTCGGTCCCACTGGTGGTGGAAAAACAGTTGTCATCCAAGCCATGTGCGATGCTCAAACACTACTTGGAAAGCCTTCAAAACTTTACATCATGAATCCAAAGGCTTGCACTGTTATCGAGCTTTACGGAGTGCTAGATCATGCAACAAGAGATTGGACTGATGGTTTGCTAAGCAATATTTTCCGAGAAGTCAATAAACCTTTGGATGAGAGTAATGCTACCGAGAAAAGATACATTTTATTCGATGGAGATGTCGATGCACTTTGGATTGAAAACATGAATTCCGTTATGGATGATAATAAACTATTGACTTTGGCTAATCAAGAACGAATCAAGCTACAAGATCATTGTAATCTGTTATTTGAGGTAATGATAAAAAATACATACTTTAATTTACATAAAGTAATGTAACAAAGGAATTAAAATAGAAATTTATGTTTTTTTAAGGTTGGTGATTTACAGTATGCATCACCTGCAACGGTATCCAGAGCGGGTATGGTCTACGTAGATCCCAAGAATTTAGGATACCAACCTTTTATGGACAAGTGGATAAATAGCCGTAATAAATCTGAACGAAGTACTTTACAAAATCTTTGCGAAAAATATGTCCACGCTGCACTTAAGCTTATACTTGAAGGATTACTTGGTCTTCAGCAAGTCACTCCTTTAAAACTTATCATCCCGCAAACTGGCCTTAACATGGTAACATGATCTTCAACTTATTTATTTTCATTATAATTTATTTTATTACATTCTGTTAAAATTCTGTTAAAATTTCTATATATCTAAATTTATTGCAAAATTTAGTTTCTACTAATTAAAAATGAAAATAAATTCTTAAACAAGATGCAAACGCATATAAACGTTGGTCACTTCATAGTTTTCTCTATTGAAAATTCCAGGTAGTTCAGCTCTGCGTGACCATCAACGCTCTCTATCCAAAACCCAAAGTAGACGAATTCCTAAGAGAAGAAGGCAAACAGATGACCGAAGAAGAGGAAACCGCCTTCACCGACAAGATCCTAGCTCGCGACGAGCTCCTGGAGGCCGTCTACCTTCAGTCCTGCTATTTATCCCTGGGAGCAGCCATCGTGGCAGAGTCACGCAAGGAGTTTGACGATTTCATGAAAAAAACCTCAGGCCTTATGGTCGTCGACGATACGCGTGAAAAGCCCGCCACCACGCGATACTCGCCCTCCCGATATCCCCAGCTTTACGACTATTTACTTGACGTCGAACGCAGAATCTGGCTGCCTTGGAACTGGCTGGTTACCAAATATGTACACGATCGTAATCAATCATTCGGTGAAATCCTTGTGCCTACTGTGGACACAATGAGGGCTAGCTGGTTCGTCAAGCTGATGAATGATTCGAAGAAGCCGCTGGCGCTCGTCGGTGATACTGGGACGTCTAAGAGTGCTATTATCATGAACTTCCTCCGAGGACTGGATCAGGAGAAATTTGTAAGTTTTATAGTTTTACGCTTTCAGAGCTACTTGTTCTTAATGATTAAAAATTTTTGTTAGATTTAAAGATTTTTATAGTTTTTCCCCAAACATTCTTAATTAATTATTCAAAAATTTTAATTTCTATTGGTGACTTTAAACTCATTGAAAAAAATTTCAAAGTAGAACCGGTTATTTCCCTGAATAAAGCATTAATTCTCTCAAACTTTCAGCAAAATTTATAAAAATTATCTTAACAATTCAACTTTAAGGTTGTCATTTCTCTTATGTGCGTATTTATATTCGACTTCAAAAAAAGATAAGGTGATTGAGTACTCATCTTTTTTAATGTTTGTCCACATCAATTATTCTCTCTCTTCAAAGCAATCGTTTAAAAAAATTTTATTTTTAATGAAAGAGGATAAGTCTATGATACTTCATACTAACTTTTTATTTTATTTGAAGTTGATGCTTGTAATGAATTACATATAGTATGTAATTCATTACAAGCATCAAATATGAATATGTGTGTGCGTGCGCGCGAGTCAATATAAGAAAAAGAGATAAAAAAAGTTTTAATTCATAAAAATTTTTATGAAATAAAACTCTCTGTATTGAAATTTGTTTACACACCAACCCTGAAAAATACAGAATAACATAGATTCAATTAAAAGAGTAGCGAGAAAAAATTAAAATACCGGAATTGAAGAAATTAGTGAAGTCAAAGGGATGCAGAGGTATATTAGCAGTATATTGCAGTGGTATATTAAGTAATACGGACAAAAAAATTTGTAGTTGTCAGCTATTTAATTAAACATCGTTTATATATAACAAGTGATTTTAATCTAACTGAAAATAACAATTTTAGCATTCAAAAAACAAAAAGTTATAAATGCTCATTGTTAATTTGAATTAGCTCGAAGAAGATTCATTAGTAGATAAATTACTCTTTTTATATCAAATTTTAATAGAATTCTAATAAAACGTATATGTACATAATAATATTTTGGTATAAAAATCATTTTTCTCTTATTTGGATTACATTCTTTTCACGAAGAAATCAAGTAATTTTGAATAAACTTTTTTCTTTATGTCTTCATTTACATGAGCTATATATTTATTTTAATATTCTCTTCAGACATTACCAATGATATTTTACGTTTCGATGTTATTATTGTTCGCAGTGTCATAATGTAAGAAAACATTTGGTACAAAAACTGAAAATAAAATTTATTATTTACTATTTTTTATCCAATTAAGTATCGATACTTACGTGAGTAAAAAATTTCATATTTAACGAAGGGATTAATCCACATATTGAAATCCTTAATGGTCTTTGACTCCGACAAATCACGATAGATTTATCGATACTCATTCCCCTTGTTTCTGTGTACCAAACTGATGCATACATAGAATACCCCAAATTGCAGCTCTAAAATTTTTAAGTTAATTTAATTCAAACTTAATTAAAACTTGGTATTTCTTTTTATTTATTAATTACCAAAGTAATCAATCTTTCTGCACAATTTGAATAGAAGTAGAGCCTACATAGATTGATCGCAACAAGATAACAAAATTGTATCTGCAGTGCTAATGGAACATCCGACTGAAATAACAATATGAGTTTTAGTAAATTTTTAAACTTTTGGTATAATTTCTATCACTTACATTAAATAACTTTATTCCTGCATTAACAAAGTAACCTCCAAAACTAATAATATTTGTTAGGATAATAGATTGCATTACATCATTAATTTCCTCGACAAACCTATTCAAGCGAATTAATTTAATCGTAAACATAAGTTTCTTAAAATATAGTAATAAAAATAGAGACTGAAAACACGAACCGAATAATGTCCTGATGTTTACGAACACACTCGACCAATTGGGAGTGTATTTTAATGCTTTCAATTTCTATCTTCAAAAGTTCAAGTTTGATAGCTGCGATGTAACTCAAAAGAAAAAAAATTGCGTCGATCAACAAAATTACCGGCGCATAACTCATGGCCAAAACTTGATGAAAGTAAATTAGATACCATAAGATCGGTGATTCCAATGAAAATGGATAGTGAATACACGCTGGCAGCTCAGCGGAGGAGCTCACAACTATTCTGTACAAAAATATACCCATGCCAAAAAAGTGGCAGCCAATAATAACAGAGAACATGATTATGTATTTCAAGGCGTATTTCCGAATTAGCAGAACAGTAGCCTCTTCGGCTGATATTATAAAATCGTGTAAAGTTTTTAAAAGAATCTGGAATTAATAAATAATTACTTCAACGTTTTATTTATTTAATTATTTTTTTAATTATAGAAAAAAATTTTATGAATGAATCGGAAAAGTATACCTTTAAACGCGATTTTCTTATTTTGCACACTATCATAAGGCTCAGTGTTTCTAAAATGATGGTCAGGTTTGTACCCAATACCACCAAGGATGATGTATTGTTTCGTTCCTCGTAAACAGAAGTAGTTGTTGATATAAAAAGCAACCAAAAATTAATAAAAAAAAAATACCAAATAAAATTTTCCAAATAAATTTCCCACTTTCTTGCATCGTCGTTTAAAGGCCACACCGCAAACAATCTTCCCAAAAATTTAATAAAATAAAAATTTTTTAAAATCAAATTTTTAAACTTATTAGTGCTTAAATTTTGTTTAAATGACGAGTATTCTTCCTCATCTATTGGTCTCATGTTTACTAAATTCTTTTTCATTCGGAAGTAAAATACGACTTTTGATAATTTGAACTCTTAATGACTTTAATTAGTTAATAGGGATCACTTTACTGACGTGAATTTAAGTTTTAGCTAAATGGTGATGAGTTACAATTAACTATAGTCTTTTACTAATAAGACATATAATTAGATATTTATTTTTTAAATTTCATTTTTAATTCTTAAAAAGTTTTTTATGAACAACTACTTGATCACGCAAAATACCTAAAGGGTAAATACAAAATTAAGTAAATAAAATGAATTTCCATTTTCACGATAACAAAGAGCGAATTTTATATCACGAAAATGTTATTAAATATGACATGTTTTTATTATATTTTTCAGCGTGTTCTATTTAATATATAAAAAGTAAAAAAATTTAAAAGAAAAAATAGTTACAGAAATCTACGATATGCTCAATAATTATTCATGAAAATTGTAGTTGATCGTTCCATTTTACTAATATTGGAAGAAATTAAATTAATTTCCAAGTAAATAGGTAGCGCACGGATAAAATTAAGAAATTCATTTTCCAAATTTTTATCTATTAAGCTATTTACAATGGGCTAAATGCCAGAATTTATAGTAAACCTCATTGCTCTATTTCAAGAATATAACTATCCTCTTCGCCTAGCGTCACAAATACAATGCACTCGTTGCAATCTTTTCTAGAATTACCTGCCAATAAACTTTTCTTCGAGAACTACGTCGATGGACATTCAGCGCAATATCGAGTCCGTCGTCGAGAAACGTACAAAAGACACTTACGGTCCACCACCAGGTAGACGACTCATCGTTTTCATCGACGATATGAACATGCCTATGGTCGACACGTACGGTACCCAGCAGCCGATCGCATTGTTGAAGTTGCTGCTGGAAAGAGGCGGGATGTATGACAGAGGGAAGGATCTCAATTGGAAACGAATTAAAGATATTAGTACGTTTTATGTGATGTGTCAATATTAGTCTGACATTATGCTTTAGATTGAATTTGTTAAGTTTGATATTTAGATATTTTAGCGATTTTCTTTATTAGTATTAAAATTTTTTATACATATTTTAACTATTTAAATTTTAATATAGAAAATTTTAATTTAATAAGTATATGTTTACTTTGTAACTTCTTAGATTACCTAGCTGCTATGGGAAAATCGGGTGGAGGAAGACACGACGTCGATCCTCGTTTTGTATCCATGTTTGCAGTTTACAATGTTACCTTCCCACATGATGATACCTTGCATTATATTTACAAGAGCATCTTGGCAGGTCACCTTGAAATCTTTGCTGAAGAAATCCAAGATATTGCTGATTCATTAATTTCTATCACAATGGAGCTTTACAAAGTACTAGAATTTCAACTATAAATTAATATAAAAATTATAATTCATTTCTAAAATTTTTCTTTAATTTTCGATTAGGCCATTATCATTGAATTACCACCAACGCCGTCCAAGTTCCACTACATCTTCAACATGCGTGATTTATCACGAGTGACTGCCGGTTTGCTGCAAAGCGATCCTGCACATTTTAAGCAGCTTCAGCAATGTGTACGGCTTTGGAGAAATGAGTTCACTAGAGTCTTCTGTGATCGTCTTATTTCAAAAAACGTAAGCCTAAGTTACAATGTTATAAATTGATATTGTAGATAAAAAATATAGAATTAATTTTTTTAAATTTACACCAGGATCAAGATTTAGTGCAAACTCACATTCAAGAGAAACTGGAAACAAACTGGGAAGAAGAAGAGGAATTAATTGCTTATACTATGCGTAACCCTTTACTGTTCGGAGATTTTAGAAATGCCTGCGCAGAGGATGAAGTGCGACTTTACGAGGATCTTCTTGACTATGAGGCCGTTTACAATCTTTTCATGGAGGTGATTAATTAAATTATACAAGTTGCAGTAATCTTTTCGAAATTTATAACTCATAAACTTAATGTATTAATAATATTATAGAAACTAGTTTAATGTTTGTGTGGTCAGTAGTATCAGACAAAGTTGGTCAGACTCGCTCTAAAAAATTAATAATTAAAAAACTGAATTTTAAATTCGCTAAACATCTTCTATTTCAGATCTTGGAAGAGCACGCTGAGCGTCGCGGCAAGTTGAGCATGGTCCTTTTCAATGACGCGCTGGAACATCTAACGCGCGTTCATCGTACACTGCGAATGCAGCGAGGCCATGCGCTGGTTGTCGGCGTGGGTGGCAGTGGTCGCCGATCGACCATCCGTCTCGCTTCCTTTGCTGCTGACTGCGAGCTTTTCGAGGTCGCGCTGACTCGAGGATACGATGAGGTGGCTTTCCGCGACGATATGAAGGTAGGTTGGTTTTTTGAATTTATTTTGTTTAGAGAACTTTGTGAAATTGTAATTTTTTAACGATTTTGAAAACGGTATTTTATAATTGAATAATAGTATTTAATATTGAAAATCATTAAGAAAAAAGTATAAACTATTAAACATATTTATTATTTTTTATAATTTCTTTTATCAGAGACTTCTGACGACGGTTGGAGTTGAGAACTTAAAAACAGTATTCTTGTTCACTGATGAACAAGTGGTGGACGAAAGCTTTTTAGAAATTGTTAATAATTTGTTAACTACTGGCGTCATCTCAGCACTTTTCACGGACGAAGAAAAGGACGCAATTGTAAACGGCTGTAGGAATGCTGCCAAGGATGCCAATTTTGGAGTGACTAAGTTCGTTCTTTTTATAACTATTTATTATAAAAAAAACTATGATTTTTTAATATTGCATTATTAATTAAGAAAGTATATTTTACGATTAGAGAAAACGTCTGGTCCTTCTTTGTAAAAAGAAGTACAGAAAACTTACGCATTGCTTTATCAATGAGTCCTTCTGGCGATATTCTACGAAATCGCTGCCGAAGTTATCCCGGTCTTGTTAATTGTACCACGATAGATTGGATCTTTCCGTGGCCGGAACAGGCTTTGCTTGCTGTTGCTAACGTAACATTAAGGGATGTAAGTAATTGAATATTTAATGACTATTTTGATATATGAAAACGTTTAATAAAAACGAACATTTGTTATCAGATTGTTCACATACCCGAAGCTCATCGCGATGCGGTGGTTCGTCATGCAGTTCACGCGCATATAACTGTTAATCAGTACACAGCAGATTTTCTCGCCAAGCTGCGTCGACCAAATTACGTGACGCCCAAACATTATCTTGACGCTTTAGAAACATACATTAATTTGTTATCAGAACGTCGCCTTTTTATCGAAGGCCAGGTATAATGATTTGCTCAAATTAATTATTACATAAAAAAGAATGCATTGTTGGAATAATATTGAATAAATATTACATTAATATTGAATCAATATTACATTAACATTGAGTCGATATTACATTAATATTGAATCAATATTACATTAACATTGAGTCAATGTTATATTAATATTCTATTAATATTATATTATCATTGAATTAATATTAGATTATCGAAGGCTAAATATGGTGATTTGCTCAAATTAATCATTAGATAAAATTAAATAAATTGTTGCAATAATACTGTATCAATACATTAAATAAAAAATAAACATTAAATAAAAAATTAAAATTATAAAATAGCATTTTTATTGACGCAAAATCTCGTAAACAGTGTGAGCGTTTGTCTGGCGGTCTTGGCAAGATTGCAGACGCTTCGGCCAATCTCGACCAGTTGAACGCTATATTGGCTGTTCAGCGCGTCAAAGTCAAGGAGCAGACGGAGAACTGTGAGACCTTACTGGTAACAATCAGCGAGAGCACAGAGATGGCTGTGGCAAAGAAGACTCTCGGAGAAGAGAAGAGCAAGGAGATAGAGGAGAGGAATAAGATCATTGCTAAGGAGTCAGCCGAAGCCAAAGAGGCACTGGCAGAGGCACAGCCGGCACTAGAAGGCGCGAGAAAAGCTCTGAGTGAACTCGATAAATCAGATATTACTGAAATTAGGTAAATTCGTTTTAATTCATTTTATCATAAAAGAAAAATAAATATTATAAAAAATTGATAATATAGTTTTGGTTGCATTTCCATCCAGGTCTTTTGCAACTCCACCAGAACCAGTGCAAGTAGTATGTGAGTGCGTTGCTATTATCCGGGGCGTGAAGGAAATAAATTGGAAGAATGCCAAGGGTATGATGAGCGATCCGAATTTCTTGCGCATTCTCCAAGAAATGAACGCCGAGGAGATTACGTTAAAACAGCAGCAAATGGTGAAAGCTCACTTGAAAAAATCTAGCAAAATGGAGCAGATGAGAACTATCAGTAAAGCCGGTTATGGTCTTTATAAGTTTGTTCTGGCTGTCTTAGATTATTGTTCAGTATTTAGAGAAGTACGTAATAAATAGCTTACAAAAATTTAAGTTTGGTATAAAAAATAATTGAATCATTGAAACAGGTTAAACCAAAAATGGATAGAGTGCGAGAATTAGAAGATGAATCGGAGAAAGCTAGAAAAGCATTAGAAAAAGAAATGCGCGAGATTGAAAGGCTTGAAAAACTATTGGCAGATTTAAATGCGAAGTATGAAGCTGCCATGTCGGATAAGCAGCGATTACAGGATGAAACGGAACTATTGCAAAGACGATTGATTGCTGCTGACAAATTGATAGGGTAACTAATGCTAACTTTTTTTAATTTGAAAGAAACAAAACATTTATAAAATAATTGAATCAAATTCTAAATTAAACTGCTTTTGTCGGCTTAACTAGTGGTTTGTCTTCCGAAAATGAACGGTGGAAGCAAGAATTGGCCGGTCTGAAAGTTGAAATGGAGAAAATCGTTGGTAATTGCCTACTCTCTGCTGGGTTCTTAGCTTATACAGGACCATTCACTTTCGAATTTCGGGAGGAAATGGTTTACAATGATTGGCAACAGAGTGTGCGCGAAAAAGAAATCCCTTTGTCTCAACCATTCAGAATTGAAAATCAACTCAGTACCGATGTCGAGATTAGCGGGTAATTTAAATTATTAAATTCAGTTTACTGGATATTAAAAACTATTTAAATTGATTGTAAAATATAGAAAATTTCTGAAATAAAATTATTTTGTTAAACTACAATTTAAAATTATTTTTTATTACAGTTGGAACTCCGAAGGACTGCCACCAGACGAGTTATCGGTTCAGAATGCAATATTAACAGTACGAGCATCACGATTTCCGCTTTGTATAGATCCACAGCAACAAGCCCTGAAGTGGATCAAGAAAAGAGAAGAAAAGAACCTTAAAGTGCTCACATTTTTAGATTCTGACTTTATTAAACAAGTAGAAATCGCTGTGAAGTATGGATTCCCAGTAATGTTTCAAGATGTTGATTACGTTGATCCAGTTCTCGATAACGTCGTAATGAAGAACGTTCAAAGTTTGTGGTTCAGATTAGTAAATCCATACAATAATCCTAATCCTCCGTAATCAAATTTCTTATTTCATTCAGCCGTTTCCGGACGATCATTTGTCATGCTCGGAGATAAAGAGATAGACTTCGATCCGAGATTCCGTATGTACTTGATGACGAAGAACTCAAATCCCATGCTAAACCCTGCAATTTATGCCAAAGCAGCCGTCATTAACTTCATGGTGACAACAACCGTAAGTAACCGACTCATAAATCAAATTCCATTCGACTGCCCACAATCAAATGAAAATGACATTTCGTTTGCAGGGTCTAGAAGAACAGCTGCTGGCGGTGGTAGTGCGAACCGAACGGCCAGACATCGAGGAGCAGCGAGAAGCTCTGATTATGGAAACGAGCGCTCACAAGGCTCTACTGCAGCAACTCGAGGACAGCTTACTACGCGAGATAGCCAGCAATCAGGGCAACATGCTCGACAATATCGATCTGATTGAGACGCTAGAGAATGCCAAATCGAGCGCTCACGAGGTCTCGACTAAGCTGGCTGAGGCTGTGATCACGGCTAAGCAGATTGACAGTCTGCGAAACGATTATCGATCTGCCGCCAAGAGGGGGGCCATACTTTTCTTCGTCTTGGCAGATATGGCGCTGGTCAACTCGATGTACCAGTACTCGCTCAACAGCTATCTTGAGGTGAGATTTGTCTTCGGAATAATTCAAGAAAATAATTATTGCAATTTTTTGTATTAAATAATTTTACATTGACAATTTTACAGGTTTTTGAACAATCGATGAAAAAAGCTAATCCCGATCCAACATTGCAGAAACGTTTGCGCAATGTCATAAAGACATTAACAAGAAGCGTTTATGACTACGGCTGCACAGGCATCTTCGAGCGACACAAGCTGCTTTTCTCCTTTCAGATTTGTACACGTATCGAACAAGATTATGAAAGGATCAGCCAGGCTGAGCTTGACTTCTTCATCAAGGGAAATGTTTCACTAGAAAGATCAGCTCGAGTAAATCCCACTGACTGGTTGCCACTAGTAGGTTGGGAGGACATCTTAAAACTGGCTAATGATTTTTCAGAAAAATTTAGTAAATTGCCAAATGAAATAGAGGAAGATGATACTGTGTGGCAAAACGTAAATATATCATATAATAATAAAGTCTAATGATTTATTTTAATTTTAAGTCAATTATATAGTTTCAATAATTGCCGATAATTATAAATCAAACTTGATAATACAAATATTGACGTCATCTTTTCTGAACAGTGGTACGACTTGGACGCTCCGGAATCCGTGGAAATGCCCTGCAACTACTCGCACCGACTTACACCTTTCGAAAAACTCATGCTACTTCGCTGCTTCCGTGTAGACCGTGTCTATCGAGCTGTCGTTATTTACATCAGTAAAACGATGGGCGAGGAGTACATAACACCGCCAAGTATCGGACTCGAGGCTATTTATGAGCAGAGTACACCTACAATGCCAGTTGTCTTTGTTCTTAGTCCCGGCTCTGATCCAACTAACGAATTGATCAAGCTGGCTGAGAGACATGGCTGTGGTGCCGGAAAGTTTAGATATCTGTCGCTTGGTCAAGGTCAGGAAGCGGTAAGGGAAAAGTTCTTTATCTTTCTAAATTCGTTTTTTTTTTTTTTATTAAATGTATTGAGTCAACTAGGTTTAGTTTTGCTGGCATTTATTAAATTAGTTAGCAAAATTTCATAACTCACATATATTGAAACTTTGTAGGCAGCTAACGAACTGTTAGAAAATGCAGTAACAAGAGGACAATGGTTGATGTTGCAAAATTGTCACTTACTACTCAGTTTTACACGAGAGCTTGAAAAGATATTAGAGAATATTGGAAAACCTCATATCGAGTTTAGATTATGGCTGACTACTGATCCTAATCCTAACTTTCCTATCGGAGTTTTACAACAATCGCTTAAAGGTTTGATTTAATTTAGATTAAAAAGTTAAGCTTTTTTCCGATTTGACAAAATTATACTGAAATTAAAAATTTTCAATTTAGTCGTAACAGAACCCCCGAACGGATTAAAGTTGAATTTGAAAAATACATATTTTAAAATGAACGAACAAATCTTAGAGTGCTGTGATCATCCAGTCTACAAGCATCTTGTTTATGTGTTAGCATTTTATCACGCTGTCGTCCAAGTAATTAAAACTTATATCCTGTATAAAAATTTGATTACAAAAGGAATTTGTAAATAATTCCAAATTCTTATAGGAAAGAAGAAAGTATGATAAAATTGGTTGGAATATAAACTACGATTTCAATGAATCGGATTTTAATGTTTGCACCACGATTCTCGACACTTACTTAACGAAAAATTGGACACTTAAAGAAACTAGAATTCCATGGAATAGTTTGAAATATTTAGTAGGAGAGGTAATATTATTATTTAAATTTTAACCTTTTATTTAAATAAACATAAATTTAATTTTGTAGTTACAAAGTTTGAAATTCATATTCCTTCTTCCAGGTGATGTATGGCGGTCGTGTGATCGACAATTACGACCGTCGCGTCTCTAAGGTCTATATGGATGAGTATTTTGGAGACTTCCTGTTTGACGCATTCCAGCCATTCCATTTCTATCATGACGAGCATGTGGATTACGTGATGCCGCCGATAGGCGACCGGAAGTCCTACATGAAATTCATCGAGGCTCTGCCGCTTGTCAACTCGCCCGAAGTCTTCGGTCTTCATCCTAACGCGGAAATCGGTTATTTCACCCAGGCTACTAAGGAGATGTGGGGCCATCTAATTGAGTTGCAGCCGCAGACTGGTACGCTGATTTTTTTATTATATTTGGGCTTTATCATTAAAATTATACGAAAATGAAGTAGTGGATGAGTATTTTCAATGGGTTTATAAGTTTATCTTATAAGTGATATAAATGGTATCTTAAGTAACCGAAAACGCCATGTTGAGTTTGTTACTTCATGATAAACCCACTATAATAACATATAATAATATCAATTGTAACGGATTAACAATTATTTCAGCCCGCTTGAGCAAAGCCTGTAAGTTCAAATCTAAAATCCTGTTTTTTTCGTTGTTGTAGATTGATGTAGTTCGTATAGTAATATAGGTCATGGTTGTGCTGCATGTGTGTCTACAATAAAATTTACACTGATGTCAAAAAAAAAATAATAACTAGATGCTTTCTTTTATCATTTAGTTGTGGGAGGCGGCGGGGTAAGCAGAGAAGAATTTATCGATAACGTAGCCAACGAAATCTTAGGCAAAATCCCTCCAGAATATGACATGGCCAAAATTAAAAGAAATTTTGGTTTGTCCATATCGCCAACTTCTATTGTTTTGTTTCAAGAGCTCGAAAGGTTCAATAAGCTTATAAATAGGATGACAACGACCTTGGTGCAGTTGAGAAAGGTAAGAATACAAAATTAGTACAAAATTACAGTAATTTTTAGTAGATTTATATTAATAAAAAATTAACTTAAATTTTATAAAGAAAATGTAGTTAAAAAATTACTAAAAATTGTTATAATAAAGAGCAAACCAGTTTTTAAAAAAAGTTGTTTTATTACTTTTCAAGGCGATCGCAGGAGAGATAGGAATGGACGCGGTCCTTGAGAGTGTGGCAAATGCCCTTTTCAATGGAGCACTTCCTCAAGAATGGGCCAGACTGGCACCAGATACGCGAAAAAATCTAGCTGGATGGATGGAGCACTTCGAAAGGAGAATCGAACAGTACACCAGTTGGGTATGTAACAATTTATTAATTTATCTAGATATTAATTTTAAGGTTTCGGTAAATTTTAAAATTATCTTTTTTAGGCTGGCTGTAACGAGCCAGTAGTAATTTGGCTATCTGGTCTGCACATTCCAGAAACCTATTTAGCTGCGCTCGTACAAATGGCCTGTAGAAGAAACAATTGGCCGCTTGATCGCTCGGTTATTTATACAGCGGTCTCCCACTTCGTCCACGCTGATGATGTCGAAGAACGACCCGAAGAGGTATTTACTTTTTCATAAGATTGTCCCTTTAATGAGTTTTTAGATTATTTTGAATATAAAATATTTTAGTGCTGTATATAATGATTTTTTTGTTCATTTTTTACTTTAAAGGGTTGTTATGTGCAAGGATTATACTTGGAAGGAGCACGATGGGACTTGGAAGATAGATGCCTAAAACGATCGCATCCAAAAGTATTAATTGAAGAATTACCGATCCTTACTGTTATACCTATTGAAGCTCATCGACTAAAACTTTTAGTAAGCTATAATAATTCATCTTATGAAGAATCGGTTAATTTTAAGCAATTATAAAATTATCATAAAAGATGTGGAAGATATTAAAATATTTTGAATTTTATAGACAAATTACAATTCAATACATATAAAGCACTTTAGTATAAAAAAATGTGAAAATAACAAAATATTTTACACCATATTGAACTAGGAACAAAGACCGTAACATGGTAATGGTCAAGTGCAAATGAATTTAAATAAGTTGCAATTGCAATTATATTCTAAGTGACTATAGGTTTACTATTATTTCAAATCTTATTCAATTATGACTTTTACTATACTCAATATATTAATTTATCTACTATTACTTTACTTCTACTACCTTTAAGTATAAATATATAATATACTTTTTCAATTTTTTAGAACACAATAAAAACGCCAGTGTACACAACATCGAACCGTCGCAACGCGATGGGTGTGGGCCTCGTTTTTGAAGCCGATCTTGGTACCGCAGAGCACACTTCTCACTGGATTCTTCAGGGTGTTTGTCTTGTTTTAAATACAGACTAATAGGTGTTCATTTTTACATTAAGTGCGTGATATTTTAACTGTAAATTAATATCGAATAAATTAATTTTTATAAATATTTAATTGCTCTTAACTGAATTTGATATTATTTACAATAGTAGCCTTTTTGTACAGTATTTTATAAATTTAAAATTTTTTTTATAAATTAAATAATTTTTTAAATTGTACTGTAACAGGATGGCGGTGTAATTAATTGAGAATATTATAACAACGAGATTTCAGTTTAGTGCACTTTATTAATAACAACTTATCAATTCTTACAATTACCCGGATAATACAGCCGTATAATGGGCTAGCGCTCGTGGAGATTATAGCGACGTAGCACACTATTCGAGTCCCCCACTCCCGGCTCTATTAGAGGCACCCTGTCTGCACGCACTGCCGGTACCTCTTGACGCATACAGTACTAAAAATTAAATACTTAAGAACATATCAGTGGGGGCAAAAGTTTCTGAAAAAAAAGAGAAAACGAAAAAAGAATTAATTAAAACTGTTACAAATTACATTTGTTAAAACCGATATTAATATTTATATGTTATTCTTGCTACAGTACCTTACAAAATATAACCATCATATTGAAAGGCATCAAAGAACATAAACTTTTAACCACTTTTTTACACTCTGCATGTGTGGCTATCTCTAAATTTGAACAAAATTTTGTTCGATCAAATTTTCCTCCGGTAGTATTGGATTGAGAATAAACTGGCTCAAGTACAGTGTCGCATTTATCTCTTACAATATGTTGAAAAGAAACGGCTTCCTATTGATAAACAAATTTTTAAAAGAATGCAATTTTTTAATGTTTGCAAATTTAAAAATGGATCAAGTTTAGGTACTCGCGTTATAGTTTAAGATCATACTAGTTATCAAATCATATATTGGTTATTTTATTTTTTATTTAAATTTTAATTTAGATAAATTTGCAAGTTTTAAACCAGGTCAAAATTTTGCTTAATTATAAAGATAATAGTACAAAAATAGATGAAAATCCTTACAGCAAAT
>UELX01003769.1:0-21402 GCA_900480035.1 Eupelmus urozonus
TATATATACTCACACACACACAGGTGGCCCGTAACTGGTCGTGCGTTTATCGATCCATTGAACACGGCGTGCGCTTTCGAGCGACCCCCCCCCTCTCTCTCACACACACACTTCTCTCTTCTAGCTCGACCTCGACGCTTTCTCTTCTCTTTCGCGAGAGCGCAAGCACCTTTTTCTATTTTACTCTAGGGGGGCCGCCCGCTGTTAGGCCCATTTAATTTATTTTCATCATTTTTCCCCGTCTCAGAGCGAGCGCATCCTATCTCTCGGAAGCTGGGCAGGAGAGGAGCGCTCGAGCTCGCACACTGAGAGAGAGTGACTCGAGAGACGAGGCGGGAGAAATTTTCCCGGCTATTTTGGCGCCTAGACACACCAGCGCACGGAAGAACAAGGATAAACGAGAGAGAAAGAGACGGAGCAACTGCACAAGCTTCTGATACGTTAGCCCTGGCAAATTGAGAATCTCTCTTTCTCTCTCTCACTCTCCCGGAAAAGAGGAGAAACTTTATCACTTTTCCCACGCGGATCAATGTCTGCTTATTACGCGAAAACGTCGTGGCCACGGATAGAGGGAGCTCTTTAACGAGATATTCACGTTTCTCCTCCATCGTATAGCTGTATATACCTTAGCTGCACGTCATACGCACACGTGGGGGCTCGCCGAGACAAGAAACCGACAGGTTCAGCCCGGTCTTTTTCGCCGGGCTTTATTTGTCAGAGAAAGAAAGCGAGCGCAACAGTGAGAGGAGAATAGAGAGCAACGCCATAATGACTTATATATACGGCAGGGCGGCTTTTAGCGTACGTAGATATAACCATCCGTCTCGGCGGGATAGCGGAGAGCGGCTTTTTCTCCGACCTATCGCTTATTCAACGTCTCCCGGAAGCGCCAGCACCGCATGCTGCTACTGCTGCTGCTGGCCCTTTTTTCCTGCGGCCCTCTCCGGAACACCCGCGCCGGATGGCTCGCTTTCTTCTCTCCCGGAGAAAGTCCAGCCGCGCGGAAAAAAAGGCATTTCTCTCGCCGCACATCTGAGAGAGCCAGCGCATTATACTACCAAGCTCAAGCCGCTTGTTATATATCCCATTTGACTGCGCGGAAGCTAATCGCCGAGAAGGAGAAAACGAAGCCGAATCCTCGCGCGGGGAAATGACGCTTCTGCGTGCGCCGAGGCGTGCACAGCCTCGCGCGCGCGCCGACGACGAGGGAAAGAAGGTCAAACCGATATCCGGGCGTGGATATATGGAGTGGATGTACAGCAGGCCGAGCTGTATATACGCGGAATGACATTGTTTACCGTGGCGCTGTAGCGCGTGGGTGGGAAATGGATTAAATGTGGCCGTGATTCGCGCTCTCTCGCGCGCCCGGCGAGCGAGCTATTGCCGGAACGTATTGTTAGAGCCGTTTCTTATGGATCAATTTAGCAGTCGATCCGAGAGGGAGATTGACCTGTCGGCGTAAATTTTAGCGGGCTTTAAGGGGACGGCTTACGAGCCTGCGCGACGTGCGATGCGAAAGTAAATAAACGCATCGATGTCTTGATAAACGGCACAGGCTGACCGGAGCGGGCTGTTACTACTGGGTGATTAAAACGGACGTTGCGTAATTATTTTTATTGAGTTGGTTTTGAATGAATGCGGAGATAATGGTTTTGCTAATGAAGGCTTCGTTCTGAGAAAATTTAATATACTTTTACATCGTAGAAATGAAAGCTTTAACTAGCTCAATTCGCTGAATTTGCGAGCGGGAGCGATAATGAAAAAATAAAATACCGGGTAGTGGCTTTATGATATTCAGCGAAATGAAATACCGAGAAATTAGCGAGAATAAAGGCGAGAAAAAAATCTCACCGACCTCACGCGTATTGAAATGCAGAAGTTTTCTCTGCCACCTGTGACCGTAGGCTGAAAGTGTACAAATACAGTAGAAGAGGATATCCCAGGCCCTCTTTAATCTCGCTGTACACGTGAGTGCGCGCGCGCGCTGTGGCAGCGGCTCTTTAGCTCCGAGTTTGGATAGAGAGAGGCATGTCGATTCGCATCGCAAAGGGAGCAAGCGAGCGAGATACGAGGCGCAAGAGAGCAAGAGAGAGAGATGTCTAACGCACACAGTGAGAGAGTCGAGGTCCGGCCTACGCCTGGGGGACTGCGGTACGTTTTCCACTTGGTCGACTGACAGAAAGAGGAAGAGAGTGGAAGCACTGTGCCGAGTTAAGCTCTCTCTCCCTCTCTCTCTCTCTCGTTCTCCCATTTCACTGTGTTCTGTTTCACCCAAAGAGAGAGAGAGAGAGAGAGAGAGAGAGAGAGAGAGAGAGAGAGAGAGAGAGAGAAAGCTATAGATCAGAGGTGGGCACAAGAGAGCAGCACACACTACGCGTTCGATGACTGGTAAAAGAGGCGCCGGCGCTGGCCATTCGATTTTCGATAATGCCATTTATTATTCGCATTACGCCGCTGGGTTTTAACACAGGGAAAGAGTGAGAGCAGAGCTTTTTTACAAGTTTTCCATAGATTTTTCACACCCGAGCGGGAAGCGGGAAAGAGCGGAGGGCGCGTGCGGTAAGCCCTGAGCGTTTGCTGCGTTAAGTGCGAGGAGATTATCGTTATTCATCACAGCGATTGCCATTTTTTCGAGGGGGAAAAAGCGCTCGAAATACCCTGGGAAAATTCTGTCTATTATTAAAGCTGCTGGGAATGCCGTTGAAATAGACTATTTTTTATATGCCTGGCTTTTTTCAATAAAAATTAGTAAATGATGCTGAACGGATTTTTTTGTTAAGAAAACTGATATTTGGGCAATTGCCTGGAAAAACACTAAGTAGATTCGATTAAAAATGATATTTTTTCATTTGATAGCGCTTTCGAATTTGGCGAAATTGAACACCGTAGACATTCATGCAATATTAATGCTATAATTCCTAAAGCTCAATTTCATCGAATTGGGCTTTCCGAGAAAAGTTTCAGTTAAATTAAACTAGTTATTCATAGAATGAAGAATATTTTTTTTCATTTTTATAACGTTTTATGGTTTATCATTTTTTACGATTGCTTTTTTTTTTAAATCGTTTTATACAATCTGACTCGCCGTTTACCTCCCTCAAAAAATACTGGCGGATTTTCAAAAATAAATCAAATTTGTTATTTTATTGGCATAGTTAACAAAGTTTGCTGTGGTCAACCGTTGACGAAGAAACCACTGTGCTTCCCCGGTCCGTGCCACTTCAATTATCGGTTCTTCCGCATAATCGAGAAAGCGAGAAGTTTGCCCAGGACGATCCTTATTCGATCAGCGTCTCACGGCCTACTCAGCGGCAACTACTTTATCCTCCCGAGTTAAAACGTTTATTTCAGCTCAATTAATATTTTAATTTTACGAGGCACGCCCGCTTACTATTCACATCATGAAGGAAAGCAATCGCTTTGAAAAAATATTAGGCGGATTTATCTTTTCCTATTCGTTTTTATTGCGAAAATCTCTAATAAACATAATAGTCGCTCTTCATTAAACAAAGCACCCAAAAGGCGACTACAATTTTAATACCTTTTTCGCGAGCCTCTATAATTGGACATAAATATTCAAGCCAGCTTTATCAAAATATCAAGTTTCATAGAGTAAAACACTAATTGGTTCGGTCACGGGCAAAAAGCTCGCGTTTAATCTTGGAATTGGCCGTTATTTGTTTTCACTTATTTCGCCGCGGCGCGATTCCAATTTAATTTATACCTCGCTCTCGCTGCCGCGCACCAAAAGAGAGAGGGAGAGAGAGAAAGCAGCTCGCTCGCTGAGAGAGACGCCGTTCTTCGGTTTTCCCCGGGAGCAGTTGATTCAGCATGAAAAATGTATCGGGACGAAACAAAAGCTGTTATTGTAACGCGTTTACGATTTCATAAAGCTCGCTCTTGCGAGAGCGAGATTGTCGCGCGATAAAATAATCAGACTGGGGAAGCGGGGGGCGTACCGTGAGAGGGGGAGAGAGAGAGAGAGGGAAGCATTTTTGCCCGGGACGCGAAAATGCAATTCCTCGTTGAAATTCTCAAGGCGCGTGCGATAAATTCAATCGCGAGCAAACACGACGGGGGAGGCGGCTGAGTGCGCGATCGCTTCCAATCTCGAGAGCCCGCGCGAAAACACACACGGAAGCACGTTCATTTCGTGCGCGAGCACAAAACACACATACACACACACATGGAGCTGCGCCCCCTCTCGGTTCTCTCATTTTCTCTCTATCGCCTCTCTCGCGAGCGCGCGTGGGAGGCCGCGCCTCGACAAAAAACAACGCGCTGAAAAAATACATTGAAAACTATTGGACGTAGGTGAGCTCGTTCTTCTCTTTCTCCAGCTCTCTCTCTCTAGCTTTCTCTCTCTCTCTGTCTGCTGGCTATCGTTTTAGTGGATAATCGAATATCGCAATTTACTTGGTACTCGTTCGGAGAACGAATTGCAAAGATATTACCGGCCATTCGAATGTATATTGCATAAGTGGATTTGGAGAGGAGACTCTCTGTGCTTAAAAGGGATCAAGTGTGCAATAATGCATTTAGGACGGGGGAACATTAAGATAAACTTTAAATCGTTCATTTTCTACTTTTCTTTCTTTTTTTTACTTACTTACTTTCTTTCTTTTATCCATTGAAATTCACGTTTTCGATGCGTTATCTTAGCCGTTAGTAAAATAGAACTTCCGTTATTCGAAGCGTAATTTACGATTTGCCCTGTACACTAAATCCCCTGTCATCAATCCTTTTATAGCCGAGGCTCTTGTCGTCATTTCTCAAACTTATCTGGTATTATTAAAGAACTTTCCTGCTTTAAGGTGCTCGCTATTTCACCTTGGAAACGTAATTATCTAGTATCGATCTTCACTTTTATTTTACAACATACTTTTTCATACATTCAGCCTTGGCTTGGAAAATATTACTACCCCTATTAACTATAACTTTACCTAATACCATTCCCTTCATTAAATTCATTACCTCGCATCACGTCAAAACATACTTGACTACGCAGAAAAAATATCAACCAGAAACGCTGAATGCGCACCTCCAGCTTTATCAACCTTAAAAACAAATTACCGCGTTACATCGTACGAGCACGAGGGCACACACATAAGCAAGGCACTTATCAGTCCACTCGCCGCGCACGCATATATACCCAGACGCAGCGGGGGAGTGAGAGAGCAGCAGCGTGTGTACACACAGTACAGAGAGAGAGCGAGTATCGCAGCGATCGTAACCCCGGAGTACGGCAATGCTGTAATTTCTCCGTATCTCCGTGGCAGACTTGCCTGGCAGCACGTAAAACTCGAGCCAGCCCACCGCCTCAGCCTTGGAAAATAATCGAAAATTCGCTTTCTCTGCCGGCGAGTAATAACCGAATAGAGCCTTAACCCTTGGAAGCGAGAGATTATCGGTTGATTTCACCTGAAAGCACTTTGCGCGCACGCAGGCATTCGACGAGATAGACCAAGAGAGAGAGAGAGAGAGCGAAGGGGGCGTGCAGCCAGACAGCAAGTGCGGGCTTGACGCAACGAAAGCAGCTGCATGTGTGCGCGGTTACACAGGCCGGCCGGCTCTATATGCGCTTATCGCTGCCTTTTGACGCACGTATGGCCAGTAGCTTATATGCCAGCCCCCGCTGGCCAACCCTCTCTGAGCATCGCTCTACATATATACACACATACTGAAACGAGAGAGAGAGAGAGAGAGCTTGACGTTGGCGGCATGCGAGGTCATTAAACAGGCGCGCGCGCGACACGTCACGCGTATATGTATATGGCAGCCCGAGCGCGTTACCGCGTTACACGCGCGGTCCGATATATACGTCAACCGCCCCCGCGTATTTCCGAGAGCCAGAGAGAGAGAGAGAGGGTAAGAGAGCTTGGCTTCTTCGTCTTTTCAGACGCCGCAGCGAGGGATAATATCGCACCGAGGCACGTAGCTGCCGGCCGCGCTAGTCTGGCCGCGTGCTGCCTAGCACCGGGGCTGCTTCTGCCGCGCGCTTGTAGTAAGTCACGTTTTCCCGCGCGCAAGCTCAAAAGGGAGCGACGACGAGCCCCGGCGAATTCCTTGGGAATTATGCGCGCGCGCGCTGCTGGGAGCTTCAAGGCTGTTTCGCGCTGGGAGGAGGGACAGCGGGGACGACGGGAGAGCCCGTTCTGAATTTAACTTTAATAATTAGTTTGGCCTCGCTGCGTTTTTGCGCTTTTTCGTGTCACCGGGAGGACGCTGAGGTTCTGGAGGGTAGAGGGGCTGGTTTTGCGAGGGAGATGCTAATTTTAGGAAAAATTTTCGGGAGGGTTTACGATAATTGAAGGCCTTTGTTCACGCTTGGGAAAATACGAATTTGGAAAAAAATGTATTTTCTCGCGATTTGGGATTTTTGAATTGAGGAGGGGAAGCGAGCGAGACGGTCCTTTTCTGGTTGAAATATTTTTTTGGGATTCAGGAAGAGGAAAAGCGTGAGCTTTTTAAGTAGAATTTATTGTCTCTTTAATTCCTTAACTTTAGAATATGCTTGGTCGGGATTAAAATGATGAAAAAATTTAAAAAAAAGTTAATTACATATTGAAAAAAATTACCACTATGCACACTTGCTTTATTATTGCTTTATGTATTGGCAAACGAGTGTGTTGCAAAAAAAACGTAATTATAATTTTAATATATTTCCAATCTGCTTTTTTACCAGCTGGATAAAATAAAATCGCTAACAAAAATGTATTGTGAGTTATGTAATCTAATTAACAAAATTAAAATTTATCGAAAATCACTCCACTTTGATGCATTTTACAAAAAATTAAATTTACGAGAAAATTCAATTTACGTATACCTGGAATGGTTATGCTGAAATTCCAATCAAATTTTGTTTTTGAAATATGTATTTAAATAATAATTTATAAAAAAAAGCATCTAAAAAATGTTTCGATATAAATTCTATCGTTAAAAAATATAAAATAAAACTTTTTTTCATTCATTTGTACTAATTTCTTCTTGCAGCACATTTTGTTAAAGTAAAAATTGCACTGACTTTGTTTATTTAATTATTTAAATAGATACAATGGATTTGGAAAATGATTTCCAAACATAGACTATTACACAAACCCTTTATACGATATCTCTATTTGCTATACAATTTTTGGCAACTCTATGAATTTCATATAAAAGAGTGGCTCTCCAGCCCTCCGAAAATTGTGTAAACGTATTTAAAAAAATACACTGAAACAGTTACCCTGTAAATTCCCAGAAATATATTTCACTTGATGTTGGGAATTGAATTTTCCCCTCATCAAGTGCGTCAATCACGCCCCGCTCTCGCTCGCGCTTTACCGCATTTCACAGTAATCACACCGTTTCTCCTGCTTTTGCATATCGTATAATTGCGTTGTAATTATTATTCATTCAAATCTTACATTCGTATATATAAGATATCCAAGAACTTAAATGCTGCTGCAATCAGTTCATAAACAATATATATCCTTACAAACTTGTATGAAATATTATTACTTTGAAAATCACCTCACTTTTCACAACGCTCTTAATTGCAAAAAACATTCCGAAATCACTCCAAGAAAAAGGCAATTAAAACATTCCATCAAAAAAGCTGAAAACTCCTAAAAAATGGATAGCAAACCGCGCGCGAAAACATTTCAGCAAAATAATAAAACGCCCTTCACTCCACCTCCTCACCTCGTTCCGAAAAACCAGACCAACCCAAAAAAAAGCAAACAAGAAAAAAGCTCGCACAGCTCAATACATACACACGGAGCTTTCCTCCCTCATACATACCCCACATTACCCCCCGCCATCGCGATACATTACCAATCGGCCATCCCTTACCCCTCGCCTTCATATATGTATTATAATAGAAGAAAAATCCCGTCGCTCGTTTCCAATCCTGGCGGAATCGTTCCCAGCCTCGAAACTTTCAGCGCGCATTTCCCGGCCCGTGTCAGAGCATCGCCTTACGTTATTGATACAAGAGCTTATCGAGGCCGGGCCGCGAAGAATCCAATTTTTGCGCGCGCGCGCGAGGAAGAAATCCCGACGCCGGCACGTACACCACGGACAGCTACGCGTCATTCCCCTGGCTTCCTCGTGCGTTCGGCAGAGACGAGGACGATATAGGTGTAAGCGCTCTCTCTTTCGCTCGCACTCGGGCTTATTCGCTAACGCGCTGGAGAAATGAGCTTTTCTCGCGGAGCTTGCTCTGTGCGCGCGATACTAGGGGGGAGAAGTGGAGAACGAGGAGAGAGAGAGATAAAAGGGGGAGGATGAAAAGGATTGTCTGTCAGCTCGGCTTTTTTCCGTCCCCCGGCGTTGGTTATTGAAGAAACGGATGTATCAGGCGTAAGCTCTGTGTTTATAGGCTACCGCGGCTCGTCTTCAAAGGAGGAAGCCGCTCTCTTTTGCTCTTGACTATAACGCTTTGCTTTGCTTTTGTCACAATTAGGAGTCTTGACTCTCTCTGTCTCTCTATCGCCTCTCTATCTCGTTTTCCGCACGTCTCCTTTAACTCGCTAGTTTCGAAATACGAGCCGCGGATCTGTATTTGCGCGCATCCAAGAGAGATACCGAGTGGTAGGGGAACCTCGAGAGTTTAGCGAACTCGTATTATGCACGCGTTGCGATTGTGAATGGGAGGGAGTGAGAAAGACCGAGGCTGAGAGAGAGAGAGAGAGAGAGGAGATGCTATTACGGACGAGTGGGCACTCATGCGCATTAGACGTTGCGGGGGCCTGGAAAGGAGAATATTAACGGACATGGAGACGTGCTTTATACACTGGCTGTATAAGTGGCGAAACGTATAAGCGGGATCTCTTGGCACTGTATATAGATGGATTTAGATTTGCGAGAAATGGAGGACTAGTCTATTGAGGAAATATACGGTTTATAATTTTTTACATTAATTGTCGCGGTGTTTCAGTAAGGTCGGAGCGAGTTTTCGGAATAAGCTGCACTTTCTTGCGAGCTCCGAAAAGCGCTTAGAACTTGCGTATATTACATTAATTAATAGCACTAAGATCCAAAGTTTCAGGATCCGAGCAGCAAATTATTAAGGCCCGCGAGCCAGGATCTAATTAAATTAGCCCCGCGTAAAATTTAAGGTCCATCCAGTGTCTTCAGCCGCTCGCCCCGCGCTTGTAGCCACGTCCCGGGCAAGCAGAGCCGACTAATCAAATTTCAGCGACCGAATGCGCGCACATCCCAAAAACGAGAGTGTACACATTTCCAGGCTCCATCACATCGGCCCTGTCCCGTAGTGCTCTTAATTCCATCGAAACACGCGTCCGGACAGGACTGGAAGTGCGCACTCGGAAACAACTCGGTATAATCGCGTTAGCCTGATCTTTGCTTAAGCACTTTGCGAGCGTCCGGCTCGTTCGCTCTGGCCGAAAAACGCAAATGAGAGAGCCAGCAGCAGGTATATACGTACCGACTATAAACAAAGTTTATTTGGCAAATTCCAATTTGTCGCGCAGTGAGAGAGAGAGGGAAACAGGCAGCCACCGCCCATCCTTCGCGCTCCGGCCGGTTTGATCCGTTATTTGATTGGACGTGTTGACTTAACGGCAGAATCCCATTCTGTGGCAAAGCTCGCCCTCTCTCGGCCCCAGCGTCTTTGTCGCGTTGTTGTACTACAGTCGGCGCGCCGGCCATGTTTGTCAGGGCAAATAGTTTGGCTCTAGTCTTTGCCCTTAGCCCAGCCAGCGCCTAACTTCCTCGTAACTAGCGACAAAACGCTCGCGTTTTTGTCTCCTATTGTGGATATGCTAGGTGGTATCATTTTCTTTTTCTTTTTCCGAGAAAACGAGGAAAGCACGTATAAGTGCAGGGGAGAGGGATAATGGAGCCGCGAGCTTCCGAGGCATTTTTCTTGGTCACTTCATAAATATGCTCCCGGCTACATGAATATACGCTCGGAGCGGATAGAGCTACGCGGCGCGCGATTTTGAAAAATTGCTCCGGAGGGCTTGAGCGTGGATTTAGCCGTGGGAGCTCGCGTTGATTGCAGCAAAAATTTATAGAGCGGCTTTTTGTCAGCTGGGGCTCGAGGATTTGCATTTTCGATTGTACGCTAGTTTACGGAAATTGCTTTTTTGCGGCGCTAAAGGTGCGCTGGAAAATAAATTATTAAAAAACAAATGATTGCGGCTCGTCAGAAATTCAGAGCTGCTGTTTCGGTTTTCCGTTTTATTTCAACAGAAACAAATTAAACACTCTATTATTATTCATTTAGATTTAATAAAATATAGTCAACGTATTTACCCTGCAGCTAGACATTAATTTTACACTAAAAAAGTATCTTGCCCCCTCTCAAAGCCGCAATACCTCCCAGCTATACAAAAGCCCCATCAAACCTCAGACATTTACATTTCCTTCAATCCCCGAGCCATTGAGAGCAAAAAAAATGTCCCGCTCCGCCATCATCAAATATTCCAAGCGTACAGCCATCTATTTTTCAAAACTTCTCTCGGCTGGGCCGACCGCCTCGTAATTCTAAAGACGTCAAAATGTGAATCAGTATAATGGCTGGCGCGCCAAAGGATGTGAGTGCGCGAATATGTATATATATAAGCTCGCGCGCAAGCGAGCGAGCTGCTGTGAATACTTCATCCAGCCAGTAGGAGCCAGAGAGCCAGCAAGCGAGCGAGCGAGCGAGAGAGAGAGAGAGGGAGCAGCGGTCGCGAGGTGCGTTTTGCGGCAGCGCTCTCTCGCTCGAAATAATACAGCTCCGCGAAAATGGCCCGAACCCATTTTTACACCCCATAAGAGAGTCAGTGGGCCATTGTTCCTGCGCCGGGGCTCTCTTTGTTCCAGGGAGCTGCTCCATCTCTCCCCGCAGCCCAGCCAGCGACGTCGCTCGCGCAGGGCTGATTTAACGAGGAATTGTGGAGCGATAATACATCACCGCACTGAAATACCGCAATGGCGCGTGTGCGATAGCTCGGATAATATTGTTGAAAGGCCGCCCCCCCGCCAGCCTCCCACCTCCCGCGGCGCAACAACCTATACACGCGTCTCTACGTACGACAATCGCGAACGCACGCACCTCTCCGTATTTTAGCTCGTCGCTCGGGCGAAATCGCGCGAGCGCTAAAAGGCAAGCTCGGGGGCGCGGAAGGAAATAATGAAGGCAGGCCTTTTTTCAGCGAGCGCGCCAGCCCCCGATGTCGTGCGCACGTCTGCGGGGAAAACGACGACTTTTTGGTAGAGAAAGAGAGAGAGAGAGAGAAAAATCGCAAAAGCCCACGCGCGGGGCGCACTACTGATGAATGGGGCGCGCGTGCGAGAGAGGAAAGAGACAGAGGAGGAGACAAGATCCCTCCGGAGGGGAAAAATCACGGATGCATTTGGCGCTCGTCGATGCGTGAAATTGTCGAATGTAGGAGAGTGGCTGCGGTAGCAGAGAGAGAGAGAGAGAGAGAGACGGCTGAGTGGGCCGCGCGATGTGTATCGATTATAATGACAGCTCGGAGTTGCTGCGCGCGCGCGTGCGAGCTCTGGATTAACGAGAGGCTCATTCAGTGCAACCCTTTTGACGTTCTGTCTTATTAAAAAAAATGCGGATGATATTGAAAAGCTACGCCGGAAATTATGATTATTACTTTTGCACTCGGCATGCTGGAATTCGTTTGATCTTCCGGCTCACGCTTGCGTGCATGTGAGTCATAATGAGTTTGATTAAGCTACTGGAGCTTATAAAAAATAGTTTTAATTTTATCCCCGGAATTCCCGATAAGTGAATACCCGAAAGTTTAGAAATTTTGATATTGCAAAGTCTATGGAAATTTATTTTATTTCATATCTAGTCCAAAAACAAATTGAATGAATTTTGTACAAATATTAGAAATGCACTGATTTTGTCAGGTTATTTTATTGATTTTAGTCAACTAGTTGATGTCGGCTAGAAGTTCGTAAACCAATTTAAATTTCATATTTAATCCTACGTGGAAATCCGAATTATTTTCTGACTAAGAACAAGAAAGTCACGACGAAAACACATTTTTCTGAGTACTTTTTTATTTAATGATAACGCAAATAGATAGAAATAATGCCAACATTTACACGGCTACATTTCTAATCATGTTTTTTTTTTTTTTAATTTTTAAGTTTATAGTCATTTTTTAGTAGTAAGTAATACAATAAGAGTCTCTGGGAAAGTCTCTGGGGGATTATGATCTATAAGATGAAATCAGATCTCTATTAATGTTTAGTAAAGATAGGTTAGCTATACTAAATATATTAGAATCTTTGATTTGTAAACAATACTAAGGTCTTCTTTTGATTAAGAACAGAAGATTTATTGCTATAGTAGATTTTAAACTTGACCTAAAACTGTTGAAAGTTAAACAGAAAAAATGTAAAAAAAAAAATCATTTTATTGCCTACTTTCTTAATAGAATCTGAATCAATTTTCTTAGCATTTAATACCTATTTGATTGAGCATAAACTAAAACTAAAACAAGTTTGGTTTACTTGGCTATTCTTAGGACCCGATGAAACGTTTTTTCTTGTAGATTCCAGCTATTTACTGAATTGCAGATTCTTAGACACTTAAAAGGTATTAAATGTACAATTAATTTGATTGCGTGTACTTTTGTATATTTTGAATCAAAACACGGATCTGAAAGTCGATGGTTTATCTTGTCAGACGTTTTTCGCCCGATTGTAGCAAGAGCAAAAAATGTTTCAGGATGTAATTAATTAGCTTATTGACAAGTATCAAATTATATTTTATACTATGAGACACAAAATCATGTAAAAGTCGTGATTTTGAACTTAGAGTGATATTAATCTAATAACTTTTAAAATTATTTTTAACGTATTTTGACAAAATAATTGTTAAAATATTTCTATAACATTAAACTTGATCGATTCTTTGTTTTTTATTTAAAACGTAAACATTTTATTGTCCATTTTTAATTCCTATTTTATTGTTTTGACGCCATTTTAAAAGTTTGAAATTCTACCAGAATTATTATTTTCCTAATATTTTGATACATTTTTCGTTCGTAACAAGGAATATATACATTTAGTTCCATTTTTTTAAAACTGTAATAAATAACGGAAAAATTGTAAAATAATCATTAAAAACATAAAATAAATGTTTTTCTGGTTTAATAAATTAAATTAAATTAAATTAATAGACGAAAAACTATAAGTAATATTTAAAGTTAGTCACGAAAGAACTAACAAAAAATTTTAAAACAAAGTAACATTTATAGATAGTTGAGTGAAGTTATTGTTCGCTCCGAAGTAGATTAGGAAAAATAAACAAGAAAATAAATAAAAACAATAAAGTAACATTTATTTTTAGTTTTTATCAACCATTTTACAACTTTTTCCGTAATTGAAATGTAACATTCGAAATTTTTTCAGAACTTTTACTTGAACTGTAAATATCAGGAACATTGAAATTAAAACCTCATTGTGAGTTTTCCCCAGCAAATATTTTTTAATTTCGTCTACTTAAAACCCAGTAAAAAAAAATTATAAAAAATTTGAAAATATCAAAATAACTCAATTCAGCTTAAAAAAATATCAAATTAAATGCAAAACATTAATGTTTCAGTCCCGGTGGAGCACGTGGTGGCGCTTCAGGGCGAGCCGGCCTTCCTGCCCTGCAACATCACGACCAACCAGGATAACGACAAGGTCCACCTGATCCTCTGGTTTCGCGAGGGTAGCTCGTCCTCCTCCATATACAGGTAATCGCAATATACCATCACGCGAGCGTCCCAAACCCCCTCTAGGCCAATAACCGACCGCAACTCCGATACGGATCTAATCCAGAGTCCAAACGTATACGCTCGCGCCTTTCAAGCTAGATGACGCGTGAAGCCCATGCGTTCAGCCAGGCACGGAAACAACTTCGCCGGCAGTGCGAAACCAGCCGCTTGGCGAATCGAATCACGCGCGCGCGGCTATTTTTAATGGCCGACTCGTTCAATTTTCTCTGGTAAACACAGAGAGCCGCTCTCCATCGGAGCGAATCATTCGGTGCCGAGCGCGCGCGCAGCGGGACTTTTGTCTGTGTGTCTGTGTGTGCGCGTGTGTGTGGATGGCTGCGGCCTCGTGACGCGTCGCCTCGTTTGTTCTTTGGTTCGGGGAGGAAAAAAAGGGGGAGAAAAAGCGAGAGAGGAAGAAGAGAAATGGACGGGCGAAAAGCTTTTGTCTATAGTAATCGAGCGAATAACCGAGAGTTATAGGAGGAGCGTTAAGTTGTTAGTGGCCTCCATGCAATCATTGGATTTTACTCATTCCCTTTGTGTACGCTGAATAAGCGGGGGCTGATATTTGCCAGGCAAATTGTTTAATTTCTTAGACAAATGGAGTTTCGATGGAGGCGCGGGATGGACAGTGCCGGATTTCGCTTTATCGCCGGGTGAGGGATGAAGAAGTAAAAACTTGATTGACCGTAAAAACAGTCGATTGTTACTTAAAGAGCCATCAGCTGTATCGCTTACCCTACTTGAGATGATCGATGCGTGAACTTAAGGTTATTATAAGAGCGGCTTGTCGAGAGAGAAGGAGAGTGACGGTAGCCTTTCTTCGCGCTGGGGAATTTCGAGAGACTTTGAGCTTTGCCTTTTTTTTATGACCCCTTTGATTTATTGACCTGGGAATTTTTTGCTCGTATTTTTCTTGACCTACTTTTCGAAAATTCACGAATTTATAACGCTAATACAACGCCGCTTTAATAACTTGACTCTATATTCATCGTGTTATAAAATAACATTTTTTTCTTTCTTTTGTAGTGAATTATTTATTATCTATACATTCGTAATTCATCGATAAATGTTTCAGAGAAGACAAATCAATAGTCATACGAATTCTGCGGTACAACCAAGAAATTCTCTTCAAGGATATTTCTCAGAAATAAAATTTGTGGTTACAAGCGTTAAAAAAGGATGCTTACAAACCAAAGCAAAAGTTTAATTTCGAAAGCAGAGTTTTCCATTACATTATTTCTCAAATTTTTCTCCACACAAAAAAAAAGTGGAAAAACAAAAACATCCCGGCGTTGCTCGTATTTCCAAGAAAACAGCAAAGTTTCAAAAATAAAAATAATTGGAAAAAACAATCGTTTAAAAAAGCTTTCTCAAAGTTCATAACGCTAAGTACACAGCGAACCGTTGTAATCTCGCTCAAATAAACACTTCTTCGCAATCGGCGAAACTCGCCCGAAAAAAAAAAGAACAAACTATACAGCGAGCCCAGCTCACGGAGAAATCGAGCCAGGGGAATAGATATAGGCAAAAGCAAAGAGCAAGCGAGGTGCAGAGCTCGCGTGCGACTACCGTTACTCTGGGAAATCTCGTCCTAGTCGTCGTCGTTGTCGTCACGGCCTCTTTTCTTTTCCCGCTCTCTTTCTTTCTTCCCTCTCATCCAGCTACCCCCGCGCGCTGCGCCCGCACGCGCCCTCCTTTTGTTCTGCTAGTTTTATCTCAAACACAAGGATTTCTTACGCAAGAGGGAAAGAAAGGCAAGGGCTGTGCAGAGGGACAATGCCTTTCCCTCTCTCTCTCTCTCTCTCTCTCTCGCGACGATTTTCAGTATTTACCGCACTTGCGTCGTAAATCGCGCCATCGACGCTCCTCCTTCCCAGCAGGCCAAACTTGGCTATCCGCGCGGGTAAGTAGAGAGGGGCCGAGGCGCGCCAGGCTCTTATCCGTCCGAGCGTCCCTTATTAAATTTGCAAGGGCGACTCTTCTCTTTTTCGTTCGTCAGTCTCATTTTTTTTTAGTTTCGCCCTGGATTAACTTAGCAGAAAGTGGCGCGAGCGCGCGCCCAAGGTGAGAGAAAAAAAAATAAGAGGAGCGAAAAACTGTAAAGCCAAGCTCGGGAGTAAGGCGATCGACGAAAGCAGGAGGGCCTCCTCTGCTTCTCTTTTTTTCTTTTTTTCCTTATTTTTTTTTTTTTAAGGTGACAAGCGGCGACGCGACGCGGCCGTGGGGTGTAAGGTAATTTCAAAAGGCGCCCGAGAGTGATAAGATCTTCTTGGATCTGCAAAATAGATGCTGCAGAGATCGCTTTCTGAACGGCGCCGGCTAAAAGTGGCGCATTAAAGATGCATTAAAGTAAGGGAGAGGATTACTGCCTTAGAATGGCCTGACGACCTTTTTTTCTCTCTCTTGCGCCGGAGATTCGCCGGATTTTTCACTTTGTAAATTAAAGCTGATGGACCTGGATTATTTATTGGTTCTTTAGGGAGGCGGTTTTTGAGCTTGGATTGCGGCGGTAAATTTGCCGGCGGTTGGGCTTGTTTTTTCAGAATTAGAGCTTGTTAACTTTTAATTCAGAGAAGAATTTCTGTAATACGGTTTTTAATACCGGTAAGGTTGTAATAATTTATCGTTGGATAATGTAAGTGCGGTATTTTTACAACGCTGATTTTTCCATGCCGTTATTATAATACTTAATCTTTTATACCGCAGAGTGCACGTAGTAAGAACTTTATATATATATTTTTGACAAAACTTTTTACAAAGGCTTTAAAACGTGAGTAAGTAATTAAAAAGACTCTTTCAGCGAGCATTACTTATATTACACATTAAGCGTATTACTTTTAATAAAAGATTAAATTCACAGGTGCCTCGAATACTTTTAAAGAAAAGAGTTCTTTATACATTTTTCAGGATAATAAAAGTAGCAATCTCCATGCATTTTTATTTTCGTCAGGCAGAAATGGTACGTCTACGAAAAAGAATCGGATTATGCACAAACAACTTAGCAGTGAAAAGAACATAAGAAGTCGAAAAAATAAGGCATACGCGAGAGAATACGGACTTCTTTTCTCGAAAAAAAAAGCGAGAGCGAGCGAGAGAAAGAGCGAGCTAGCGAGCGAGCAGCGCTTGGAATTACAATTCAACTTCCAATGCAGAGAGCATGATGCATAAACCACATTCCAGGGACTGCTGGCTTCAATATCTCAAATGTACGAGACTTTTCCATTTCCTCTTGCGCGCGCGGGCGGGCGCGCGGGCGGGTGCAAAAAAAGTATAGGCAAAGAAAACTAGAAAAGAGGAAAAGGGGGAGGGCCTGGCTGGGGGATTTCGCGAAGAAGGAAAGGAGAGAAAGCGAGAGGCCAAAGAAAGCAACTGTGATGAAGTACGTACGTATAAAAGCATTTACTCTCTCCTCGACGGGGAGAGAGAGGCGAGGAGGCGAATAAGAAGACGAAGAAGGTATAAATAAATATCCAGGAGCGATACGGCCTCGCCTAGCCATCGGATTTCGCGCGGGCGAGCCTCGTATGCAGATAAAATAGCCCGCGGGGGCCAATGCGCTGCCGTCGTCTCCTCTTAGTCTGGACGACCGCGAGCTACGATCGACGCGCGCTTTTTCACCCTTCCGAGTCTATATCTCTCGAGCGCGCGCGCGCGCGCGATATACAGCCCGCAGGCCTTTCTATGAGTGGCGCGAGCCGCAAACTTGGGCGAAAGCCCGAGGGTGCATTGTTTCGCTCAAGAAGCATTTTCCGGGCGGGGGCAGCAGACGGCGCGCTCGCTTCTCCATCACTTATCAAACTTGTCTTAGACCGCACACGTCGTGGGGTATGGGAAAGAGGAGGAACGTGGCCTGGAAAAAAAAGGAACTGCGCTGCGTCAGAGAGCAGCAGCCGTGCGCGCGCGCCGGCTAGTATTTCTCGTTTAGCCCGCGAGCGACGTATACCCTTTCTCTTTCTCGGTCAGGCTGGCTCCCTCGCGTGCTTATCCGGGTCAGCGCCTCAGAATGCAAAAGAGTCTCGCTGATTTTTTTCGCATTTAATCCTGCACAGTCCAATCCCCCAGCCGTTTTCTCTCTCTCTCTCTCTCTTTCTCCTCGACCCACCCCCGCTACATCAACCCTTTCGCTTTTCATTTTCATTATTTTTCACATCGCGTCTTTCTATCGCCCCGCTACTCTGGCCTTCTCGCTCTCCGGCATCTCTCTCTCTCTCTTTTTTTTTGTTTGTTTTCTAGTGTACGATCCGGTTTCGCTCTCTTTTTTCCCCGCAAACGCGTATCTCTCTCTCTCGCTCACTGGCTGGCTCGCTTTTTTTTCTCTATTGCACTTTCGATACGCCGCTACGCTCGGACTCATTTTCATTACACTTGGAAACGAGGTATAAGAGGGTCCGAATGGGCGGCGATACCGGCTCGAAATCGAATGCGCATCGGGTCGTGTTTATTGTGACTTTGTGATGGCGGTTTGCTTTAGCGTCGAGAGGACGGGGCGAGAGGCGCCCCGCTGGTATCGATATTGAAAAACCTGGGGAATGCCGGAGACTCGAGTAATTAAAAGCTCGATTATGTTGATATTTCTGCTCTCGGTCAATAATGAAGGTATATAACTTATTGATAAAAGCGATGAAATGAGTCGATTGGAGTGTGGAAGGAAAAGACTAATTATTAATTGCGTGTATTTAGTGCTTATAACGGTGCGCTAAAATTGAAAAAATATCTATAATAATTTGAAAAATGTTTATTTTTATAAAACATTAAAATTCTACTTATCCGTACGCCTATCTTTGAACTCTATACCATTATATAATACTTAGATGAAAATCGCAGTAACCTTTCTCTTTTACGATTACGCTTTTATTCGTAATAACCTTTACAACTTTTCTTATACAGCTATTATCATTATTCCTCGTTATAACAACTATCTATACAAAATTTTTCCTAGTTTTTTTCCACTGAGATCTAATCGTTCTTTTTTCCACTTTCAATTCACCGCTCAAACTCATTTCCATTTCACTTGAAATATTTTCTATTTCGAGGTAACACGACGCGCCCGAGTCGCTCGTATCGTTCTCTCCCGTTTTTGCCTTTTTTTTTTGTTTGTTCGCTCGCATTTCCTCTTGTATCTGCCTTTTTTTCCTACCACCAGTATCGCCAATTGAATTTGCACGAAACTGCGATATCGCGTAATCAAAGGCCAGCGAAAAAAAAATGCAAAACTGCCAGAATCATAGCGCGTACTTTTTGAAAACTGTCTCAGTCCTCCGGAAAATGGAATGAAATCAAAAGGGGTGATTCCTCAAATCCTCGTAGGGCCATTTCGAAAGCAATTGTTGTATTGCTGCACTTTATGCAGTTGATTTTTTGTAAATCGCTTGCTGAGCTTTTCGGATATTTTCGAAACAGAATTGGCATTTTCGATCAATTTCCAGTAAAGCATGAAATGCGTTTTAAATATTTTTAAAAATATTTTAAAAGAATACAATATTTTACAAAAAAAAACTTCATTCGAAACTGTCTGAAAACATTTTCGTGTCTATACAGGGGCCTTTATGAAAAGCACGCCATGAAGTATTTTAAAAGCTTTTAAAATGTTTGCAAACGACATCTAAAAAGAAAAATTAAAGCCTTTTTCGGTAGAAAAAAAAACGTTTAAGTTAAAAAAGGCATGCAGGAGAAATCATCAAAGCGTCGAACAATATTTTCCAAGGTTCGCGCTCGATGATCTATACTCTAGGTGAGCGCGCATGTACGATATCTGACAGCCTTCAAAACAGCGATTTTCCAGCATTTTTGCGGTGACACTTGTCGATTTTCGAATTCACTCGTGCGCGAAAAACCGAGATCAATTTCAAACGGAAAAATGTTGATCCGTGCCTAGAAAAACTATTTCCCAGAATAACAATCGTTCCCACTGGCAAAGGACTAATCTAAAAAATACCAGACTCGCATCTATCCACTCACATCCACACTATAAACTTCATCAGTTAATTTGTTTAATCTTTTTTCAGCGTGGACGCCCGCGAGCGGGACTTCAGCTACGCGGAGCGATGGTCCGACGAGAAGGTATTCTCCAGCCGGGCAGTGTTCATGCAGGACAAGCAGCCCTCGGTCCTCGCGGTCGAGAACATACAGGAGAGGGACGCCGGCATCTACAGGTGTCGCGTCCAGTTCCGCGTCGGCCAGACCCGCAACTCCAAAGTCAATTTGACCGTAATCGGTGAGTAAAAGCTCCGAATGGCCGCACGCGTGCCTAATCCACGTCGAAAACACATCCGACCGTAGCAAGAAACCAGAGGCCCCTATATATCGAGCTTATCCCCCTCGTCTAAGCCTCTACGAGCAAATACGCTCCCTCTCCTCTCTCTCTCTCTCTCACTCTCGATACATAATTCCAAACGATATCGAGCGCTCAGGCAATAGGCAATCGGCAGTCTCTCAATGTACCTGCACGCCCACGCCTCGAATATCGAACGCGCTCTGCAAGCCTGCCTTCTTTCCTACTGCTTCCTTTGGTCCACACGAGAGGAAGAGAGAGAGAAACGTGTACACACATACCCGCGTGTATGTACACAGGACTTGCCGATACGTGTACCCGGCCGCGCGACCGGATATTCCCCTTTCTTTATCTTTCATTCTCTACCTTTGCCGTTCCAGCATTGCGCGCGCGCGCGCAACCCGGCCTTTTTCCTCATCGACGTCGAATCGTTTATGCACACACATCGGCCTTGCGCTCTGGCTTATCCAATCTCTTTCTCTATTCCCGAGCGCAAATGAGATCGGTCCGAGGAACAATCCAATGCCGCGGGCTTTTCTAGTATTTATACGTTTTTTTTTTGGTTTTGTTTCTGCGTTGAGCGGCGACGTCGATAATAGACGTCGAGGAAGGCGTTGTTTGAATTACGCGCGCTGGTGTAACGCGCTTGTTGACAGTTTTTTATCGGGGAGATCGGAAGTTGATTAGATCTTTTAAGCGGTGTGGGTGACAATTTTTCGATACGAGTTGTACCAGACAGTCCTGGTTTGTTTTAGCTTGGCGCGTGGAATAATTTAGAGGCTTTATTTATATTGGTTTTCGGAACTGCGAGGTATTTTTAACGTTTATTCTTTATTTAGATTGGATGCAGTAAAAGTTGGGTATAGCCGTATGTTTTTTCGACTCTTCTTCATTACTTTCCACTTTACTAATTACACGAATAAATTTTCTGTATTTTCCACTTTGACTTTTTAAATATTATACTTAAGGATTTAACTTTATATAACTTAAATTTGTTATATTTGTGACTATATTTTCAAGAGGATTAAAGTTTTATGAATTTAAAAATGCAATGCGTTTGCTGCAAAAGCGTTAAAAGCTTTCGGAATGATATTTAATAAATATAACTAAAAACGCAAACGTAAATGAGGCATCATTTTACTGAATACAGTTATTTAATAAAACTCTATAGGAATATAAGCTTTCGAAAAAAATATCGCTATCACTTGTTTAAAACACTTCAAATTGTCATTTAAATATTAAAATAGAAAATTTTGTACCACTAATCAATAAATATGTCATTGCGAATTGCCCAATACAAAATAAAAAAAAAAAAATATTTTTATTTATTTTATTTTATTTTATAATTTCAACGGACTTTAAGTCCTTATACAAAAAAGTAATTACAAGATCCAATAACAA
>UELX01003770.1:0-21396 GCA_900480035.1 Eupelmus urozonus
ATGATATTAACTTGTTACCTACGAAGTTTTATTCAATTCTGATCATTTAAGCTGATATAGATAGAACTCCCTTAAGACAATTGATTAATTTAAAATTTATTATTTTCACCTATAGTCCCGTCATACTTTTTTGAAAATATATTTTACTTTCATATGCATATTATTTATAAGTAGAATATTGTAAATTTTTAATTTCCGTTTCAGAGATAAAGAAGGATGCTAATGAGTATGGAAACGTATAAATTTAATCATATTCCATTGTTTAGTTTTTATCAAGATCTTTTTATTAAAAAAAAAATTAAATAAATAATTACTCTTGAGTAAGTGAAGGCCCACAATAAACCCTTACAGATTTTCGATACATATAACTTGAATGTAACTCGTGGGCATCCTCCTTTTACTTTGTATTTCACGTAAACATTTTTGTAAGTTGTAATAAATCTAGTTAACATATCTTCTAGTTTCCCAAGCGTCTTTTATAAGTTTTCATTTTTGTACAAAAAATAAATTCAAACTTATAAAGCATTATTAAACGTCAATCACACTTAAGTAAATACACTAAAAATTAAGAGTAAAGATTTGATTTTAATTTTAGTTTAAAATTTAATTTTATCTTGAGAGGATTAAATTATTCAAGATGACTGTCGACGTTTGTAGCGATCTAACAAAACCTTTGATTAACCGAATTAAACCGAATTTCGCAGTTGAGAGTCAATGGAAAGTTTTCGTGATTTGAACAAAAAATTGATATTGATGATATTAAAAATTATTCGATATCTACAGATTATAAACTTAAAATAATTTGTTTATCTTCATATATTATAATCTTTTTTTATTTATTTTCTTTTTTTAAATCATTTCACTTTTTGAGGTCAATCAGGTTCACGGTATTATGTAATAAATATAAGCTCTAGTCTTATCCTCGGCCCTATAAAAATTCGCGGATTCTCTCCCAATATCGGCCACTCTATATACACCAAAGGCAATCGAAAGCAAAGATCGTTCCGCAAGTCCTCTCTCGCGTCTCCGTCGCCGGATTAACTCCCGGCGCGTATACGTAAACACGGTGGAAGCAATGAAATCGAGGAGCCCCGTCGCGCAGCTCGCCAGGGTTTCCGGGTGCGGGCAAGCCCCTGGGCACGGAGGGAACCGCGTCCTCCGAAAAACCATCCGCACAAAGAGTGAGGATTCCCTCCCGCTTCTATATATACATATAGTTCTCGTTTCTCGGAGGGGTAATCTTGCCGCCGGCGGGTACGACAACGTAATAAGCAAGACAAAGTAAGAGAGGGAGCACGCCGGAATTCGGCCCGAAGTATAAAAGCAAGAGACGAGGTGAGAGGGGGCGAGCTCGCGCAATAACTAAAAGAGGCAAAAGGAGTGAGGCTGAAGTTGAAGCGGAGGAGGGATGAGAAAAAAGCAGCGATTGCCTGAATTTTGAAATACCGCGCGGCGCGGGAACTATGCACGCGGGCGCCTCTATTATTCAGTGCCCGCGCACACCTCAAACCCCCTCGCGTCATTTCTTTTATTTCTTCAACAGAGAGAGGGGAGGAGAGAGGGAGGCTCGTGCGGATATATAGAGTGAAAGAGGAGGGCAAAGGTATACGCAATCAGAAATGAAAAAGGTTTCTCCGTCCGTTTGATTTTCATTGCCTCTGATGGCTGTGTGAGTTCAATCATACATCGTGAAACAATATACCAATTTCAGCAGTTTTGAAATTTTTTATGCGCCCGAGGGGGGTATCTTGATTCTATATTCATTTAACATTTAATAAAAAAAGAATTGACTTTTTTAACAAGTTTTATGAAAAAAATTTTATTCAGACTGTATGGATTTCGTTACAAAGTATAGCTTGGTACAGTTAGAAAATTATTATCGTATCTAAATAAAATAAAAATGTAATAATCCTTGATTATTTTAATTATAAAAAAGATAAATTTCGTTATCGAATAATTATTGAGAGCATCAGATGATAATGAAAATTTTATAACGTCGTTCTGATTGCAGATATAAGTTTTATTAATTGAAATTTTTTACAATTTATTTTGCTCCTTAATAAAGATTTTCCAATTTTTTCAAGTTGATGACACTCGAGATTTTCCTATATTCTACTTACGCAAAGTGAATTACTCTTATCGTGAATATCGTTCTTTTCCATGCAGCGTTATCAACGATCATCGAGAAAACTAATATTACGCTGAAGCGGAAAATATTTTCAGGCCGTTAAAAATCGTTACAGAAAAAAGAAAAAATACAGTCAAAGAAGCGGCCATTGATATCGGAATAAAAAAAAGGGGGTAACTCAAACGGTAATACCGGGAGGAAATCAGATGAGAGAGAAAGCAGCGCAGGTATCGCGATTATAAACAAAGTTATAGAGCAAGATAGAAAAGGTGCAAACGTGCGTAGAGGAATAAGAAAAGAAAAGCTATAGTAGCTGAATAGTAAAAAACTATTTAGAACTGCGACGAACTCCAGTAGAGACGAGAGAAGAAAGAATAAAGAGAGAGAAAGAGAGGTGAACCTAATGAAAACAATAAAGAGCGATTTCTTCCGTGCCGTGAAGCGTGTGCACCCTTCAGGGAGCAGACGCACCGCGAGAAAAATCCGCGGGCGACGCGCCGACGCCAGTGGGTATTATATTTTTTCCCGCGTCGCAACACTTTTTTCAGTCTGTCTTTTTTATTTCCGAAAAGCACTTTCCCGACGACGCTACAAAAAAAAAAGAAAAAAAGAAAAAAACGGACCTACGGTATATAAGCTGTCGCTAAGCAAGCAATTCGCTTGTCGAATCTTGGCCTGACTATACACGTGTGCTCCAGAAATTGCGCGACGGACCAACTACTCCTGCTGTTTATATACAAGAGTAGCTACATGTATACGAGCAGAGCATAGAGGCGATCTCGTTTTGCTCAGCGAAAGCAGAATGCGGAGCAGTGTAACTCGAAATTCCGCGAGTCCTCGCGCCTGCAAGGGACCAAATGGACGAATTTCCGGTTTTCCGAGCGAACGATGGCACAAGCGCGCTTCCAGGCCAAAGTCGTCCCATTAAACGCTTAAAGGGGTTGATTTTAGCCGCTGCTGCAGCTACTAGTCGCTTCGATGCATCGAACTACACTCACCGAAGCTGCTGCTGCAAAAGATAGAGATAAGAAGGTCGATGGAAACTTCACTCTCCGTATTTTCTACTTTAAGAAGATCGAAAATTTTCCGAGGAATATAGCGCGCTCGGCAAAGCAGGTAGCCGAGTCTGTGAACGGGATCGCCTCTTACGTTTTATCTGCACATGCACAGCGCTGGCGACGAAATTTTTGCAGGCACGCGACCGATGGACCAGCTGTGCGCTCATCGATTGTCCTCGTGAAGGCGAGGTTCGCGACGTGCAGGTAGAATCGTGAGCGGCCCTCGCCGCTCCTCCTGTTTCAGCAAACAGCTAATGTGTTTTCAATAAAAGGAAAGTACTTTGAGCTTTACGAGGGCTCTTTGGTTGTACGTTATTTTTTTGTTTAATGTCGAAGCGAAGAGAAAGTTGGGTATGACTTGTTTGCTGGCGGGCGATTGGTCGTTAGGTTTTTAAGAAAGTTTGTCTATTTTATTTTTATAAGTCAAATTTGAATTTATTAAAATGATGTAAAGTTTGTATTTATATTATGACTTCATCAGATAGATTTTTTAAATTTCTACTATGATAGATAATTGACAATTTCTATCCCTATAAATTTATTTAATCCAATCACTTGATTTTTTTTAAGTAATGTATAATTGTAAAAAGAGTGTTTCATTTAAGAAATCAATAATATTCAAAATACAGATTTCATTTGATTTTTCCTTCATTTTTATTCAAGTGCTAATTAAATTTTTTACTCTGAAAATTTGTGCTCATAGGCATAAATATATACTCCAGCATTAGATGGAAATTTACCAATCAGAAACTGTTATTTCTGCGAACTGATGATATTTTTCGCCGAGATTCCGGTTGATTTCTGCACTCGACGATCGAAGTATTAACTTTAAAAATAAACTTAAGTATACGATTACTACGAGTTTACTTCTGAATATCTTCAGATTTTAATAAACTATTTTCAAACGTACGAATTTTTAAACGACTCTAAAGTTTCCACTGATTTTCAGTTCTCTTACGACGAATCGAAAATTTTTAGTTGAATCATCACACATTTGACGTTTATCCAAAATTTTGCTGAGAATGAAAAATGAAAATAAATGAAATGTCTGGATTAAGAATCGCACCAAAAATGCAAAAATGCTAACGTTTCATATATTCTTCAGATAAAAATGAATTATGTGATTTGCATAAATTTAAAAGCTTCTGCAATTAATTAATAAATAAAATAAGTCTACCGATTTAATTTTAATTTTAACAGAAATAAGTATATGCAACTAATTAACAAATTATGTAGAAGGCTTAGCATTTCCCAGGTTTAATATTAGAAATAATTTGCAATAAATCCGATCAGAAAGCAAATCAGCGCATTAAACATCAAAATTGCAAGAATCAGAAGGAAGATTTCGAGTGCCCTCATAATCTCGGCGAGCGCTTTACTATTATAGCGCAATTGTCATGACGCACCGATATTTGACGACACGTGGTCGGCGTGCAGTATCACGACTGAGTAAATGAAATTTCATTGACCGAAATTCAACAGCGCGGTGTAATGACGCGAACGGTAAAGAGAACGACCGCACGAGGATATACTGCTGGTTATGCAAATGATCGGTCGAAAAACCAACAAAGCCGAAATCCGCCAAGAGTGGGGGGGGGGGGAGAAAATGTACATATCGAACGAGAAACTTCCTCTTTCTCTGTTGAAATAGGAAGAGCTCGTTTCAGATCGTCGAGAGAGTTAAATCGCACGAAGCTGATGAAAGAAGAGCGAGGCTGTAGACGCTGCTGTGGGCGGCAGCCAAAGTGACCAGGTCATCGTCATGAAGCCCCGGTGTCAATGCGCTCGCAAGCAAGAGAGTGGATACAGTGGAGACAGTGGAGACAGCGAGGCTGCACATACGCAGGCCAGAGTCAATATTTAAGTAGCCATTAAATCGATGATCCCAGCGCTCGCGCGCGCGCGTGCACTCCTGCTTATACATACAGAGTGCGGGATTTGAAAGATCGGGAAATGTATTCTCCCGCCGGCTCTTTCTTTTCCCCGGACGCGTGCGCACATATACGCGCGGTTTGATGTTTAAACTTGAAAACGCTTCGGCGAGATCGTATGTGTGCAAGCGACGCAGCGAGGGTAGCCGACGTCGCGGTTTCTCTTGCGGATAAAGGCTGTTTTGTGCTCGGCCTTGGCCAGAAAGAGAGAGAGAGAGAGAGAGAGAGAGAAGAAACCGTGAGTGCGCGCTCCCCACTGGGACGAGGGGGACACAATGCATTATTAAGCCTCCGCAGTTCTGGAAACGATATCAGATATCGTTCCCCTTTGTCTCCTTCGGATTAAGCCCGGCCTGGACTCTCATTGCTGCAGTCGAGCTTTTTTCTTTCTGCAATTTTAATTGCGGATGGAGGAGCAATTATAGGCTTCAATTAAAGCTCCACTGACTTTCACTTACGAGATTTTTCAAATAATGTGCATTGAGTCTGTATTTTTGTAACTTCGTTAATTTAATTTTTTCATTTTGTCATTCATCAGTAAAATTACTAATTAAAAATTAATTTTAAATCTTTTCTAAAGAGAAATAGAAAATTTTTGTCTGATTTAGTGCAGGTACCAATAGAGGGCACTTGACTGAATTAAAATCTCTTAGCAGGTGTTAAATCAGATATAGTGCCTTGCTGAAAAGTCTAGTCTATAGCTGCTCCTAGATAAAATACTTTTTTCTTTTTTCATAAAACTTGCTTTACGTTTTATCATAAAATTAATATCTTCGTTCTTTAAAGATTGACATATTTAATTAAACACCAAAATATATCTATTGATGTTAGTTTTTTTTTATTTATGTCAATAATAATTGTTAAATTAACGAGAATATGTCAGAACTTCATGTCACATTTTTCTTTTTTTTTTTTATTTGTTTCACTTTTTCTTGATTATCATTACTTGACCTATTATTTTATAGATTATATTTGCGTACTAGAGCAGAGGATCTTAGTTATACTTTTATTGTACACATGTTTATTAAAAAATTTAAAAGAAAGTCATTAAAATCTTAAGCTCTATAAGCTATACAAATAGCGTATTCATCTTTCGAACTATATTATAACAGTATACGCAACACTTGCACATAATATTCCCCTCCATACCCGACTTTTGAAAAGAAAAAAAGTATAAAAAACATTATTAAAAAAAAATATAAAAAAACCATCTCACTTCTGTTTTGCATCTAATGTAATTAGTAAACTTCCGCTCTGAAAAGCCCGTATAGCTCCTCTTTGATCGCAGCCGTGAAAATTATATCGTTGGGCGCGTGGCACATGCAGGCCCCATTCGAAGAACGACTCCGGGGCGACGGTAAGCAAAGGAGAAAATCTAAATTGTTTGGACAAGCCACGACTAATATACTCGAGCGTATACAGCGCGCATACGCAAGCTATTTTGGGTATTTAGGAGCATAACACGCCAAGCCATTACCATTCAGGAATCTAGCTGCGGCGAGTGTATCAACGCGCAGCGTAGGCGCTGCAGCTAAGCACGGAGCGGGAGAGAAACCGCACGAACGTTATGATATATGCCTGCCTGCTTCGCGATGCCCTCTTTGCGCGATAAAGCAACAAGTCTGCGACGTGCCCGGCTCATCACCTAATATGTAAATATGAGTTCTGTTCCTTGCTGTAATAATTTCGTAATTTCTCTTGTTCTTTAAGTAAATGATTATTTTAGCCAGTTATATTATGAGGTATTTTTCATTTGAATTGAGAAATAAAATTTTATGTTAAAGTTAATAGTTGTCCATATTATTGGAAGATTAGAAAGATGAAAGACAGACAGGAAGTCTCGGTGAAAAGAATTTTCAAAATAAGGACAACAAAGAAATCGGAAAAATCAAAACCGTAAGTGCCCAAGATAATCGCGCAAAAGGAGCGAGCCGCTTAAGATTTACAGCATTCATATCGTCTCATTAATCAGCAAGATCCGGCGCGATAACACGCAAATCCTGTTGGTATATCAATCAATTTTCTGAACGCCGGCAAATGTGTATAAGTATATCGTTCGCCGGTAACACGAGGCAGTCTCAAGGCCTCTTTGGCTGTTCAGCAAAAAACAAGAGCAAGATCGAACGGGAGAGAGAGAGAAAGGGAAGAAGAAGGCGAGGAAGTGAAAGAGCAAGACCATGCGGTTCATTCATCGCGGGCGCGCGCGCCGGCTGGAGTAAATATGCGTGATTCCGCGTGAACGTGATGCATATATACAAAAGTACATACCCCACGTGCTTTTTTTTCTCCGGCTTCCCCTCCCCTCTCCTACTATTTCTTGGCGCGCTCCTTCAAACGAAGCTATAAATAAAACTCCTCCTACGCTCGGAAAGAGGTGAGACACGCTCTAACCTTTACCTCCGTGTTGAAGCGATCCGAGCCGTTGTAACCGCTGTTAAGGCAAAAAAATTTTCAAGTTTGTATACGTATGCGTACGTATAGACATGTACGCGGGACGAATCCGCGCGTGCGGATTTATCGTGGACACGTGCAAAACATGTGGGAGAAGAGACTTTAAACGCTGGCTCTCTTTTTCTTGTCAAACGGATATGAAGGACTCAAGTTACAAAGTTGAGGTATGCGCGAGGAGGGACGTTTAAACAATCGTCGACTGTCTGAAGACGTTCGTGAGACGTGCGAGATCGAGTGACGCGAAAACTTAATAATAAGATATGTCAAATCTGCAGCTGGCTAGTTGAAGACGTAGAAATAGATATGCTGTTTTTTCTTCTATAATGAACATCGTTGAGCGATCGGATTAAGAGGATACTCATATTACTTTAAAGCATATTATTAATTTTATATAATTTCAGTTAGATAGCTACTTCGTGACATATAATCTATATATTAAATTATTTTAAATAGTGTACCGAAAGCATAATTAATCATCGCTTTAAGTGAATTTACTTTATCTTACTTGATTTCCTTTCTTGTCATTATTATTGGCTTAGCTAGTTCGCTTTACGTATCAATCATACTTTTTAATATTACTATTATTTAAGGTGGCTGCGCCATCATAGGAAAAATAACAAGAAGTAAATGAAAAAAATATGACTGAAAGTATGAGTCTTGAGTATTCTATTGCAATAATTTTTTATGGGGATCATCGATCAATCAGAAAAGAAAAAAAAGTTGAAAGAAAAATATTTAACCTTTAGAGGGCCGGAAAATCACTATAGTGGCTCGACCTATGATGGGCACTTTGTCAATGACCAATCCATGATATGAGATACCTTTTTTACCACTTTTCTATGGAGGATATGCCATCTCAAATCCCGGCCCTCTAAAGGTTAACACAGGCTCTTGTGGGAAAATTAACATTTTACCTTTAATTAAATAAATATATTATAGATTCATTATTAGAATTAATGAATTAGACTGAATTTATTGTTCGTTTGGTGTAGATTTGAAAATAAGTAGGCAAGGCCTCAATCTCTGCGAACTATCCAATTTTATTTTCTCCGCCGGACGTTTCGGACGTGTTAATAAACGTTCCTTTTCAAGGTAGTTTAAAAAATAAACTGGAGAATCAGTGCGGATTTACATCGTGGCATCTACCGACACATATTTGGATTGACCAAAAATATATGGTCTCTCCAATACCCTCTCGTCTCTCACTTGGTCTGTACTTCCCCTCGTACCCTGGGTTAAATGTCCAAGAATTAATTAAATAAACATATTAGAAATATATGAAAGATGTGTTCCAATATTTTGTAAAAGTATTATTGATATTGTTAATATATTACCAAAATGTTGGCAAGATATTATGACAAATGTTACAAAACTGGAAAATATTGGTATTAAATTATTGAAAATATTTTGAGAAAATCTTAGAGGATGCTTCTTCGCGAGCTAATTCATACACATTAAATATATTTATACTATATTTTTTTCCATATCTTACTCTTGCTAATATTCAATATATTTCTAATATGATTCCTATAGTGTTTATTTTTATGCGCGTATTTTCTCTGGATATGACGTCGGAAATCTATAATTTTCGAAAATGCGTAGACTGAGAAAAAATATTTTCGAAATCAGTTTGTTTCAAACTTTGTAAACCAACATGTCTATTCCAAGTACAATATATTTTCTACACACATACACACACTCACACACACTAGCATTATATAATTATTTCAAATGCACATTTATTACTCATTGTAATATATAAAAATAGTAATAACTCTAATTAGCTAAATCAAATGAAGAACGAAATGAAATTGTTCTATTAGTAACGATACCGCACTTCGTTAAATCAAATACTCCCAAAATTTACTAAATTTATCCTCTGCCAACAATAATTTCAAATTAATTCTGAATATCCCGTAGTAAATTTAGATATTCTAAACTGACTTCCGGCATGATCACCCATAATATATAAATAGCCTTACAAAATCTATACAGTAATAACAGTGCATATGCAAAAAATAATATTTTTTTAAACTTATCGATCCCCATTAAACAACTTACAAATTCCCTTCTTTTAAGCAGCCATTGCAAACAGAGCAATCAAGAGCCTTTCACCATCCGTTAAAGACAAGAAAAGCTATCTTAGCGAAAGCTCGGTAAAAGCTCGCCGTCCAGCGTCTTTTTAGGAGGGACGGCTATCTGTCAAAGATCCGGAGGAACGCTCTTAACTTTTAAGTCACCCCGTCGTCTTCCTCCCTAAAAGAGCGACGCTGGCCCGAACGACGCCCGCATGGAACCTGCACCCCGAGTAGACGACCACGCGAAGCCGTTAATGGCTATCCGTGACGGCGGCAAGCGTCGTTTGCGCGACGACCAGCGTCATCCCCTGACGTAGCTCTCTCCCTCGAAAATTGAGACCTGCGGTCCGTCCTTCTGTCCGTTCTGTTTCTTGCACCTCTGCGCGCGCGCGCGAGCTGCTGTTTCTTCGAAAGTTCGACTCGCCAAATTTCAATCAAATTCGAACTTCATTTAACTTTGCCAATTATCCGGATGCACTTCGTAAATACAGCGAAATTTGAAGAAGTTCCTAATTAGAGCGGATATAATTATCACTGCGATACGAGTTGATCAATTAAGACCTTGTTTTTTTTTCTTTATGACTTTGATTGTAATGATTTGATTTTTTTTATTAAATGTTTTACTATTGCGGTGTATGTCCATGTGACTGAATCAACTGTTTTCTATAATAAATATTAACGATTGGACTATAATAATATTTGGTAGTTCTATTCTTTTACAGATTTTAGTATTTGTGAATGTAAAATTTGCAAAATACTGGACAAGTTATGCCTCAAAATGAAAATACTAAATTAAAAATTAAAAATTAAAAAAATAACTCGAGGAAAATAATTTTATGAAAAGCAAATGGCAAGAGATATAAAGTCTTGTGTCTATGTACACACGTGTACATATTACTGTATACATATTATACACAAGCAACGCTTTCACCAGTATACTCCTTTGTATATTTATTTATGCAGACATGTGAGTACGTGTACATATGTACGTTTTTCACGTGGTAAAAAAAGTATCGCAAAATAGTTTTTACTGAGACACGAAATAAACCGTAGTAAAGACTGAAAGTAATATTAAAAAGTATTTTTGTTCGTGAATTTAAGAATATTCAATTACAATTTATTTTTTATTTTTAGCATCGTTAAGTCCGATTATGATATTTTTGTCACTGATCGTGAATAAATATATCCTATACACATTAAAATGTTTTTAAAAATCCAATATCAACGTATCCCAAAGTATAAATAAAAACAACAAGCCTTCACAAAACAAAAACAGGTTTGATCGTTAAAGTATCAATTATCCAACCCTCCCAGTTTCTTTCAATCAACAATTCAGCCAACCTGCAGCCTGCATCCAAGAGGATCGCTTGATCTACAAGAGAGTTGATTAAAGAACAACCAGACACAGTCGAACGGCGCTGCAACACAAACGAATTACGCCTGGCAAGCTGCAAGCACGGAGAAAGATACAACAAGCTCGTGTGCAGCTTGACATCGTGTCGCGCTAAACCGAGACTATAAGTTAATTTGCGAACGACCCTAACCCACTTTTCTATCTCTCTCCTATGCGTTGAAACGAGGGTGAAGGCGGGCAGATCGCAGACACGCACTGCTATATACTGTTGCCGAGCGCGAGCTGCACCCTCTCCTTGCCTTCTTCCTTTTCATCGCTCTCGTCGTTCCGCTTCCGGGTTCAGACGTCTATGCGGGTATATATGCGCAAGGAGCTTTCAGGGCCGGGGCGCCGGAAGACGGCGTCGCGCGCAAACTTTTTAAGCATCCTGTCAGTTGGCGCCTAAGGAAGCGTTAAATAAAATCCTCTCCTTTTTAATTAAGTGTCAAAATAATTAATTGACTCGGCTTTTAAATTAGGTGCGTTCCTCATCTCTTCGACTGCTGAGGGATTAGGTAACTCTAACTAACTCTGCTTCTTTAATTTTGCTAAAATAAATTAGGATCGTTTTGAATCATTGCAGGTTAATTTAACTATATAGTTTTATATTGATTAAAATTTAATAAGTATATGGTAATTAATAGAAGATAGGCAAATAGAAAATAAATTCACTTAAAAAAAAAGCTCAAAATTACCAACACGTAATCAACTGTCATTGTTTAAAATTTAGAAAGCAAATATCTCATTGCGCGATTATTAATTATTGCCCTCACCATAGGCAAATTGTTAATAATTTTTACACATGTACAGTGATCGATTCTCCCATCGACGCGTCCATCAGAATTATTCCCAACGTATGTACCCATCTATAATGAGATTAATAATACCCCACGAGTCAGTTTGCTTTGTATGGACATGCCTAACAAATCGCATTTCCAATATTACAATCTGCACCGCTGCGCGTACAGTTTCGCGCGTTTATAAAGACAACAACAACAAGAGTATTAAGCTGCACAAAGGTGCGCAAAACTGAAATAATTAAATCAAAATCACAGAGCAAATATTATCCCGGCCACGGAATAATGATTAATAGAGCGGAAGGCTAGCCTCGCTGAATCGCATGTTTCCAGCACGCAGCCATGTAGATACACGTCCGAGGCATATATATCCTGCAGACACACAGAGCGTTACAGATTGAAATGAAAAATAAGAAGCGAACAAGAAGGGTAACAGATGGAAGTAAGAGACACACGCGCGCTCGGAATGCTTAAGACGCGCTCGCTCGGAGGCATCTGCGCGAGCGAGAGAGTGCGCCAGACAGTTTGCATCGAAAGACAAATTGCCAAAGTACAGCGCTGACATAAATCATGAAATAAACGCAGGACGAGCGAGCACTCGCGATTTGCGCGCTCTTGGCCCGCAAGTCGAGTGCGGAGCCCAAGACTTATGAATTTCAATGGATGCGGGGGGGAAAAGTCGAGCTAACCTAATGACGCAAACAGAGCACGCCGAACGAAATTGGAAGTTAGAAAAGAGGGCGCCGCTCGAATTCGAATAAGCTCGACTTGCAGGGAGAATAAAGCTCGCCGCTTCGAGTTGAAAGCTCCGCTAATGCCGGATGATCCGAGATGCTCCCGGAGCCTGAATTAATTATGGCCAAGGAAAAGAAGGAGTGGTAACGAGTAAATGGGGGTGGGGATTTTAAAAAATCGCTAGAAAGCAGCGAGAGAAGTGAAAAGATTCGCAAACAGCTAAGAGTATTCCCCTGTATCCGGCAACGAGTGGAGCAGCCCGCGCGGCACTAGACTCTAGGGCCCACGCGGATATGCATATACAGGGAGAAATGTGGCCTCGCGGAAACGCAAAAACGCGAAAACGGTTTTTCCCTTCCCGCCTCGTCGAACGGCTCTTATACGTCGCGGCTGCAGCAGCGCCCCGGTTCTGCCCTGCAACTACTTCGAAAAGCGACAGAAGAACTTTAATGGATTCGTTTTTAAAGTCTCTCGGCTAGACTCATAAAGAAAAAAATATGCTTTGGAGACCCAGCGAGCGAGCGACGCTTTTTTTGTCTCTCTCTCTCTCTCTCTTTTTTTATTTTAACGTACAGGTCGCGTCTCGAGCAAACCGAAAGGATTTAAGAGCGAGCACTAAAGAGAGTAGCATTCAGGCCTCGTAGCAAGAAGAGCATGAAAAAATTTAAATTAATGTGCCATTTGCTAGATTTTTATGTGTACACGATAGCTTTTTTATCGGGGAGGTAAATAGTGCTTAGTCATCGTATTTGTAAAAAGATTCATGAATATAAAAGTATAGAGGAGTGCGTTTACAAAGATTTATGTTTTTATGAGTCTTGTTATTGCCTACTTTGCATTAAAAATGTGTATACACCAAAAAGTCTGTCGAAATGAGCAAATTAGTAAGATTTATTATTCTTTGATATACTGAATAGCGTAATTAGGAGCATATGAACAAAATCTAAAATATATTACAAAGAATTTTAATATATTTTTTTCAAATTAATAATTAATAATAAGGAAAAAAACAACTGCTATAATGCACTTCTTGTAAGCTTCTTCTTCTAAGGATGGATGCAAAAAAATTAATCTGCGCAGAAGATAATAAATGAAAAAGAAGTCTAACGTACTCTGAAAGTTTCCAACCCACAAACTTATTACACCCACATAAGTTTCCAGCCGAAACAAAAAAGCAAAAAATCAGGCCTGATTAAGCTCAATGTGGCCCGCGAAGATAAAACGAACGGAGCTACAACTGATAGTTTCAGTTACTAGTAGGCAAGCAAATAGGAAAAGTTTGAAGAAAAGTTGGCGAGTTGGGCGAGTCTCGGCGCATAAGATCCAAGATAACAGCTCGCCGCGCCTGCTTGCATTAATCATCCCGTCTCGAAGGTAACTCGCAATTTTCCAATGAATGTCACTTTCGAGATTTTTCACTTCATACCTCGCACAATGCTGGCCCTTCTTTTATCTTATTATTCTCTCGTACATACTCCTAAGGCCCCTCGCAAGTTTATTTTCTCCCGGCAACTCTTCGAGCTCTCATCTTCATTCTATCGCGAGAGTAGGTATCGTCTTGGCGCTCCGGCAACTACTCTTCGCTTTTCTTTTGACGCCGCCACAAAGTGCTTAACTCGTAAAATGTCATCCGTGAGTAGCAAGGGTAATATAGTAATAATGGAGCTCGCGCGTTCTTCCGAGACGTCTTCTTATACGCTGAGCGTCCGTCTACCCGAAAATAATTTACTGCAAATGTGAACGACTGGAGCTGTTGAGTTTTTAAGCAAAAAAGCTTCTTTGAGATTTCTCGACTGTGCTTTTGTCTTTATAAGGGAAGATGGTTTTCTTGCTCGTTTTGCGCGCTCTTGGTGAGTAGGCTGAACAGAAGTAGACTCATCGCTTGGAAAACTTATTTCTAAAGAAAAAGATGGGATTGCAGATTTAACTGAAGTACTGTACACTGCTGATTTGACCAAAAATAGGACGCATTTTTAAGAATTGTTGCTGTTATTCTGGTAATGGAGATATTCTTATATAATGTCTGCAGTTTCTGGAGTATTTACGAAAAATTATAATCTTGACATATTTCTAAACCGCGTAGATTTTACACTTGTACCAAAAATGTCTACCTTTTGAAAAAGTAAAACTTGGTAAAACAATGATTTTAGGCGTAGGATGATTTTCAGAAAAAGAACTGCATAACGGTTTAGTCAAGAATTTAAAAGCTTACAGTTCTACTTTCAAATGCATTTTTGATAGTTCCGCTGCGATTATTTTTCATGGAGATATTGGTGTTTCAAGACAGGTTTGAAAATCGGCGAGTATTTACGAACTTTCTGGCAGTAAAGTGCATATGCTATGAATATTTTCGAGAATATTTACGCAGAGAAAGTCTTTTCAAATAACGCTTCAATAGCCTTTTGTTAGCCCGACTTAATTATAGTTTTTTCAGCAGACAAATTTTTTGTAGATAAGTAACAGTGAAGATTTTAAATTTGCAAACAGTTAGTAAAATAAGTTGAAATCTTATTTATTAAAATGCAAAATGTAGAAGGAAAAAGAAACATACGTAGTTGAACATTGAAGCCAAATGTTTGCATGACTCAGCGCTACAAAATCTGCAGTATGAAAAGGAAGAAATATATATATATATGTGACTTGCGCGTCATACTTTCAAGCAGTCAGATATTCGCTCGAAGACAGGATGTTTAGATTGAATGAGCGAACTCTTTATCACTCTTTCTCTCCTTCTGGGTGATGCTCATTGTGTTGTGTTTATGTGAAACTTATATAGAGAGATTATTTCCTAACTCAAAATAAAAATCTATTTATACCTCTTTTATTAAAAGTGCACATTAATAAACTGATTTTTTTTTAAATTAATTTTTTACTATTGTATTATTATTTTTAAACCAAATAAATTTAATTTCTGTATCTTTTATTTACAAAAAATATGTGAAATGAATGTTCATTTTATTTTAAGTATAATCATTCAATTTATTTCGTTGATTAATAATTGCTTAATGTAAATATATGGTTTCAAAACGTTATATAAAATTACATAAAAAAAAATCTTTTATAAAATACGCGCACAATCGAAAATTACCAATAATTCGAACATATTGGTATTTTACTTTTCTTGTTATAAAAACTCAATCAATACGGTCTGACCATACTATAATTAATAAAACACGCGTAAAAAATATTAAAAGATTGATTAATTGACACATAACCGCAAAATACACAAAAACAATTCACAGCCCACCGAGAAACCGCAGACGACACAAACAAATCGCAAAGAATCCCCCAAAAAAAACCGCTCACCAAAGCCAGCCACAATTAAAGAAGCGACAAAACACCAGCATCGGAATAAATTAAAAAGCATTAAACAGACAGCGGATATTCCCGGCGCAGATCTCGACCGCGAATCTGTAAATGCGACATGTGCGATCATCGAACGCCGCCGCGAGACGCTGCAAAACATTAGCTTGCACGCTGCGGCGCTGTGGTTAGCGTCCTCCCATTCCCACGTTCGTACACATCTGCGCGCGTGCATATCCGCGTTTACTTTTTCATATACGACAGATCGCGACACCGGAAAAATACACACGCCTCCCGTGTTCTCCCCCCTCTCTCTGCACACTTTTCCGCGAGGCGATTTTCGCGGTTCGCCATTTCAATAAAAGCTCGAGGGTGCCCCGGCGCTCGCGAATATAATATAAATGCCTCTGTCGCCGCTATTTATTAAATAAATCAATGGCACGCGGCTGCCGCGGGCGGAATAGACTGAATGCAAAGCGCGGGGAAGTGGATACTCCAAGCGCGCGCAGAGATACTCCAGGCAGAGCCCGATATATATAATACCTGCGCGCCGCGCGCCGGAGACCGCACGTATATACATATAGGAGAGGGTACGAGAATGACTCTCCAGTACAGCGCGCTTTTGAGCGTCCCTGCGCGCAGCAGCCAGACGATGAATGCGTATACGCGCCAGGTAGACGCAGCGCCAAAGATATTATCCGTCGCAGCTGTGTGTGTGTGTGGCTGTATGATGAAATAGTCGCGCGAGGTAGTCATTGGGGCTATTCAGTTTCGATTATTTGCGATTAATTTAGCTAGCTGATGGGACTTTGCCAGGTTTTTTGTCTTCTTTTTTTTTGATTTTTTTCGATTTTTTTTTCGTTTTAACAATGCGCCCATCAGGTGGACTTTCCTGCTCTCACGCCGCTCTCTCTCTGTTAAATTTACGATAACTAACATTGTCGCGATGGAGTTATTGAATTTCTGTTTTCTGCTTGTTTGCGCGGTTCTGGGAATTTTTTGTCAAGTTATGGAAAAATAAGCAGAGGTTGAAAGGATTGGAATTTATTTTACTTTTGTTTTAAGCTGTTACAATTGCAGTAATAAATCATGTTTCAAAAGTGGACGTAAGTGCAAACAAAACAACTAAGTTTTAATTTTTAAATATTTTCTTTATTATATTCAAGCTTCTCGCCGCTTTAATGAAATTTTATTTTTCACCTCTACTTCAAGATCCACTTGTGCTGCACTCCTACTTCAAACCCGTGTCGCTTTAGAGTTTACAAGTGTTACAAGCAAAAACTGTTTTGGATATTTTATGCACTTAAACGATTATAAAATTCGTTCAAAACAATTTTTTGCTATTATATCGTTTCTCATAACTTACGTTCACATTTTAATAATTCAAAACCAACTGTTTTTGTTTTACTTTTTAATTTAAAATTGGTACCACCTATATTATAAATAAATTGGTTTAGCCTAATAAGGGCAGTAAAAAGCTACCAAAAAAATACTTAGTTCGTTGTGAAATGACCATTTAAACCGTCTTTCAAGGGTTTGATAAAGAATATTACATGCTGCAATACTATTCTTGATCCTTGAACTTCAATATTTCGAAAACTTCGACTTGAAGCGTTAAAAACTACTTTCTTTATAATTTTTTACGAAGTACTTTTTATTCACATCTATTGTGAAGTGTAATAATTCTTCTCAAAGAATATATAGTTCAACCATTTAAGATGACACTTTAAGGAAGAAACTGTAAATTTTCCAAAACAACCAGTCTCTCAAAAAGTCATGCATAAAATAAAAATAAAGAACAAAACTAGCTTTCACCATTTTAAATTTCAGCCGCGCAGCTGTCGTCCACCGCGCGCAAGCTCCAACCTTAAAATCAACATTATGCATTGAGCTCCGCAAGAGAAAAGAAAAGCAAGGCGCAGCACTTCGCCAAGGCTCGCACATGTAACCACCTCGTCCCTTAGATGAAACGGAACAAAGAGATTACACCCATTTGCAAGGACGAACAAGCGTCCTCTCTCCTATTCTAAACCAGCGCTGTCTCATTGCAGGGCCGAGATAAAAAAAAAAAAAAAAAAGAAGAAAAGAGTACTACTCGCGGAGGTACTCGTCGCGGAACAATTATGATTCAAGCGTAAAACAATCGGCGCTGATCTGCTTGACTAAATAGCTCGGAGGGATCGGATCGGAGGGTTGTGTGCATCGAAAAGGGCGACCCGATGATGATGATGACGACGACGATGGCCGAGAGCCGAGAATGACAAAGCCACCCTCCTTCGCTTTTTTCAATACACGCCTATATGGGTCGAGTGTCTTATTCATGGGCAGCGGCCACGAAGAGCGTATACAGAGACAAAGTACCCCACGCCCGGGCTGCGTTTAAGTGTGAGCTGGCTGCATGCAGCGCGCGCAAGCTCGTAGTATAATCGCTAAACAGCGAGCACAATTACAGCCTAGATGCTCCCAGCCGATAATAACTCTGCTATAGAGAGCTTGTCTACATCAAAGTTTTAAAAGTGTTTGAAAACTTGTATCTACAATGTTACGCTTGTACGGCTCGCGGGTTAATAGACATTCTTTGAAAAAAAAAAAAATATTCAGCGATCGGTCCCTGTTTGTTCTGCGGAATTAAACGCTGACAGTGAGCCGTTGTGAGCTTTTACAGGGAGTATTTTCATCAAAAATAAATAAAAGCAGTGTGCGATTGCGTTACAGGCTGTTTGCTCGGCCCGGGGAGTTATCGAAAAACTCGATAGCCGCGGTCTATGAAATTGATGAGTTTTTGCGTTTATTTTGGTTTCATTAATTAAGAAAATTTCTATTTAGTTTAAGCGCAACACTCAGCTACATTAGAGTACAAAATTAACTCTAAAACAATTAAGAAGCAATAACATTTTTCCGAAGTCTAAAGCAAGCTTCGGAAGGAGGCTGCAGCAAGAAAAAATACTCAATGACGCGCCATATGACGGCGGAACGAAACACGATTCCTAACAGAAGCCGGGCCTGTTTGCGACTGCATCCATGGCTGGTATGCTGCTTGTGTGTCGAGCTATGTAAGACGAGCGCAAGCCGATTGACGTACAACAGAGAAGTTTATTATGCGAACAGACAGAAGAGCAGCATCTCTCCTCGACGCAATGCGTTCGTATAGTTACAAGGAGGGAAAAGGAGATTTCAACGGAGCTTTGAGGGTTGATTGCTGACTCGTAAAAATGAAGCGAATAATACCAATAGCCCCATCAAATTCTTTTTTCTTGTCGAGTTATTAATAATCTAATCTCAAATATGCGTTATTTGTTCTTGAAAAATCATGTCTCTTGTACCATTTTGTATGTTTAAATAGTTTAAAGAAATATTTTCTTTTAAATAATGAAAAACAAGTATTAGATGTTAATATGTTCAGCTACAATTTGTTTAGGAAATATTGTATTCTTTTCAATTCCATAAATGTTTATTTTACAATAACATAAACTGAAAAAAATCCTATCCTACCGAAAATAAGAAGCAATAATAAAAACAAAAGTCACGCATCCCTCCCCCATAAATCCATCACAGATATTTTCATAGAAAAAAGTGACTTGCATGCAGAGCCGCGCGAACAATGAAAAATCATTGGATTTCCATGCGCATACGTATACAGGCGTGCACAGAAACACCGAAACTGTGGGAATATACGGGGCAAAAAAAGCAACTTGCTGCTAATCCGTGTTTGGCTCCACGGAGATTTTTGGCTTATGCTCTTATGTAGTCGAGCCACCCTGCGCGGCGCCGCACCAGCGGTTTATCGTCCCTACTCTGTACTTTCCGTCTCTCTTTCCCTGAATTTCGGAGCCACGTGGCCGGATGAACGAAGTAGGCCGAATGACTGTTGCACTGGAAATCGTCTCCCTCTGTTGCTCTCTCTCGTACATGCGCGTATGTAGCGAACGAAATTTTCTCTGCCAAAGTCAACGAGGGGAGGAGCTCACCGCATATGGAGCGGCAATATTTTTAGGGCCCATAAATCAAGCCTATTCCGATGTTCTAATCGAAATAAGCCGTATATCGCAGTGCGCAGGAAGAGGACAGTCATTTTTCTCAATAACTATCTCTCGGTCCGCTTGCACTTTGTTATGAATGCCTATAAATGAAAAAAATGATAAAAAATATATGTATATTCAGTTATACTCTATAGTATTGACGTACTCGCTAATTTGATTGCAATTCCTAATGGATTAGATTTTTTTTCATAAAATTCAATTTTTTTATATACAAGCGAGTCAAAAAAATATTCTAATGTAAATGAATTAAATAAATGGCTTACATATTCCATTAATCTAATAAATTCTTTTTTATTAAACTTTTAATATACCTTTGTAAGAGAATATATTTTATCAGAATAAATTTTATGTAAATCTCGAAAATGAATATTTATTATTTTTTTTTCATGCTTTTAATCAGTGTCTTTAGCATAAGAGATGTAGTTTAATTTTTAAATATAAATCAGTAAATATCAATTTTTTTATATGACTAATTTGATTTATTATATTCTATCAAATAACTGGTAAGAAATTTAACAAAAAATAGCACTATAAAAAAATTCTTCAACAGTCAATCAGCATTTAATGTTTCTCGAAGTATGGTACTTTTTATAATGCCTTTGCTGAAAAAAAGTTAGAACATGTTTGTTTTACGTTCTAGTAGGCTAAGATGAAATAACAGAGAAACTCTATATCTTACATATATATTTATATACACACATGAATGCAGTATGTGTGAGTTTCGCGTATCGACAGTCACGCGTACACTTGCACACTTGCAGCCTATATTGATTTTAGAACTCGAAAATGCAACGGCAAATTCGGCCTAGCATGAATAAATGCCAGTCACGCAACCAAACCGAGACTAATGTATATTTTATTCATCGATCAAAACGCGAAATTTTTAATTCAGCGTAAAGCTCAGGGAAAGCCTGCTACTAAAGTCAGCAAGCATGGGGTACGTTTTCTCATGAATCAATTATTATCACATCAAAACCAGTCAACACTCATCCTAACTTTACTCCACTTTGGATACCGTTAACACACGAGCTTAACCGCATGTGAAATTTTGTTTTTCATCAGTTTATTTATTTTCGTACAATAATTTTTTTTTAATTACAGGTATTTTATTATAGATTTTTTTTATTTGTATGTAAATTTTGATTGAAAATTTTAAATTGGGAATAATATTTAACTATTTAAAATATGTGTAGTTTTTTGGTTAAATACAGTGTTTCTTTAAAACTGTTAATACTGCACTGCACAAGGAATATTTTAAAATTTGTATAATAGATTCATGAAAGACAAAAAGTATGTAAATAAAATAAAAGCATCACAAACTTTTGTTTATTTTTGCTTGCGAAATAGAGTTTTCTAACAAGTACAAAAACATTTTATCCTTGCATTTGTATCATTAAATTAGTGTCTTTATTAACCTTTAGACTGCCGGACTGGCTCATATATGAGCCACCTGTGACCTTGACAACTACTCTAGAGATATGA
>UELX01003771.1:0-21391 GCA_900480035.1 Eupelmus urozonus
TTGTTATTCAATAATAATTTTAGTAAATGACATTAGTTTCATGTTTTATAAAATTTTAAATTTCTTAAATTATTAATCGAATTTACAGAATTATTATGTTAGGAAAATACTATGAAAGCTCGGCCTTAGAATGTCATCAAATCCTGAAACAAATGTAAAGTAATGTAAAATACCTGTATTAATTATATAAAATTTTTATTTTTATTTAACAAAAAGTTGATTAATAAATGATTTGTATCTTATTGTTGTATATTTGTGTTTTTCATTACTTTTATACAATAATAAAATAATTTAATTTTCAACGGTTTTTCAAAATTTTATATATTTAATATTAATATAGTACCATGAAAGTTTAGCTTTAGAATGCCATGAAGTCATAAAGCAAATGTCAAGTACGTGGGGTACTTAATCCATTCTGCCTATTTATAATAATCTTATTCTAATTATTTATTTAACAAGTAATATTTTTTAAGTCAGTGTATATTTAAAATTTTGTACGATTTACCTTCTGATTCTGTAAAAGTAAATAAAAAATAATAACGTATAAATATTAATATTTCTCTAAAGTGGAGATATAATCGGAACACCGGTATAGTAAAAAAATCAGGTATATACTTGGTAGGCTAGTACAATGGTTAGAAATTATTATATTATTTTATAAGAACTTTGGTTAAAATGAACAGAATAGTTCTGACGGAACAGATAGTAATATCTGAATATATTTATTTCAAATTTATGTATTTTAATCAATAATTTAATATTTTTATTCGATTTTTCTGAAATTTTGTGTGAATTGTAAACAACCAAAATTCTCTATATGTGCAGAAAAACAAGTACATTAAAAATACAAATACTTTTATGTTAAAACAAAAATATTAGCAAAACATTTTTATTGCTACGAGTTTGACAATGGTTGAAGGTAAAACTTTAAACATTGCTTTTCAAAATAAACTCAAACCTTCCGTGAATACATATCTATGACTATCCGGAAGCACACAAAAACATGTTTCATATTTTTGACTTGAAACATTTTTATCTGACTACTAAATATAAAGTAAAATTCATTAAAATACATTTAAATTCATTGAAAACATGATTAATTAACATAATTGTTAATATTTTACCAACTGAATAAAGCCTTTATTACTTTTAGCATAATAGTAATAGGAAGTACTTTTCCTTTGTACATACGTAAAGTACAGATAAAAGAGCACAATTTTGTAGTTACATTTTGAGAACTACCTTTAATCTTTTCAAAATAATTTTTTTAAGATTTTTTTTATCTTTTCCCTACTTTTTATAAAAGTAATCTGTTGTTTAAATCATTAAAAAATGAATTTAAGCTTCTATTCCTTCGAGCTACAGATATACACTTACTGGAATATTACATCACTTGCTCTTCATATCTTTAAACCTTTCATTTCGAATAGTTGAGAATATTTTATGTTTGACTAATTTGTATTTTGATTAAAACGTACTATATTTATTATAACTCAACTTATATAGTTCTTTTAAAGCATTAAAAGTAACTACTAACCAGTTTCAAATAAACAAATACAATTCAACATAAACAACTAAACTTCGTCGAAATTTACCACTTCAAATTAAACCCTTTAACGACCCGCGGCCTCTGAACCAATTATCCCGAAAGCTCGCATCCATCGTCAAATCAACGCGCAAAAGGTCAGCGTCGCTCCCTTAAAGGACCGTATTCCTCCGAGACTATCCGCCGTCCTCGCAGGTGGCCGCAGCCTCAAAGAGAAACACACCTAGAGGCGCGAGCGAGAAAACAGAGGGGGCCGGGAGAGCGAGCACGGCCAGGTTCCGACAAATATAGTCCGTGATTACAGTCGCGCCGTATTCAAATGGTCAGTGTCCGAGAGAGAGCAATCATTTCGAGCGTGTACCCTCGTCACGCGGCGTCTTCGTCGCGCGACGAATATCGAAAGGGTGCCAGCGTCGTCCGGCCGGAAAATGCGCCGGGACTCCCGCGGGATGACCACTGTTGTGTACACGCGAGCAAGATATGGAGATCTGTACGCATACAGAAAGGCTGCGAATAAGATGAAGGCTGGCGTGGATAGGGTGAGAGTGTGGAGGGTGACAGGAGGGTGCCAGTGTGATCGAAACTTTTGGTGGATGATGTTTTTTGAGAGATTGTGAACTGGTACATGCAAATGCGTTACGGAGGTGGTAGTTTTGGCAGAATTCAGGCTGATTAGATATGGAATGTGACGTGAAAGTTAAAAGGGCTGTATTACTGATTTTATGTATCGAAAAGAAAAAGATACTTTCTAAAAATAGTGTATTTTGATTTGAAGCACCTAAGATATTTGCAACTTATTTTTCACTTTTACAGAGCTTTCTTACAAAGTAAGAAAGATTTTTCATCAAGAATTGTTAATTAAATAAACGAACTATGATGTTATTTTAGTTTTTTTTTACAAATATTAGTAACAAAACTGGATTAATTCATACATCTTGATTAGTTAAAGATTAACCTCTTACATCCTTCAAAAAACAAACTCTCGAACAATAAATCAATTTCTCTATACATTTGAGAAAATATGTTCACATTAAAATAATATTTAATCTCACTATTTTAATTCAATATCTCTTACAAAATCGATACATGCCTTTACATTATATCCTCAGAATATATAAGCTGTAAATCAAGCCTGCAAGTGAAGCATGCGCACAGTTGCGATAAAATTCGACAGACAGCAATAAATTCCAGAAGATTAAGAGCGAAATAGCAGAAGATCTAGGGATTGTCCAGACACGTATATGCTTGTACGTCGATAATAAGGGGATGATCTTACGATAAGAACATGGGGCATTAATTGAGATTCTAGATAGAGCGCGGACATTCTTGCAGTTTGAGATAACGATCACTGGACATACAATAGAAAAAACGTCTGAGCGTTGAAGTACTGACGGAAGAAAATGTAAAGGGCAAGCACAATGTTTTGAATTTTTCTAAATCTTTACACGAAAAATGATTGAAAATTTTGACAAATCGGAAAAATTATAAAGCTTTGGAAATTTAGCAGGAACAAATATACCGTAAAGATTCTACAGAACAAGTTTTAATGTAAGACAGAAAGAAATTTATCGATAGTTTTGAGTTATATCTAGATAGTTTTGCTTTATAAAATCAATGATATGTTAAATTATTTAATTAAAAAATGCTAAAATGTACGCGTCTATTTTGAAAGATAATTACTTATATACGAAGCCATTCAAAAGACGGGTATTTTTCAGAATTAATTAATCTATTTTTTTTAGCATTTCGCCAGGATCTGTCTGCTGGACTCATAGTGAGGCAATGCAAACAAACCCTGCCTTAGACATCGGAAAAATATACAGAAGTCTTCCATTACTTAGGAAAAGTTCAGTTGCACCTTTTGTTTAAACAAAACCTTACAACGTCTGTACGTCTTTGATATAGCTTTTGAACTGCTAAAGAAATTGTCATTTTCATAACGCATTGCCGACGATTTTCTTTACTCTGAGATGGCCAAATGTTACTCCCACCTCGCAACATGTACTAATACCTCTTTGCCCAAATCCGCTCTGGGGTCATTAGAGATTATGTACACATTATTCTTGGTATAATAAAAATAAAGGCAAATTTCTCCAATATTAAGCTTTATTCCATGTTGTGTATTTTCCCAATAAAATTACAGATTTTAAGCTATCAAAAATAATAGTAGAAATTATGTTAATATTTACTAGTTATTTTAATTAATAATTTAAATAATTTTTTTCGTACCAGTTGTGTCCGTAACAATACTGTAAAATCAATTACAAATTATCATATAATTACTTTTACGATAAATTATATACTTGTACAGGTACACAGTAATACATAAATACATGCGCAGAAACGAATAAATGTTCTTAAAAAACTTAATTTTTCGAAAAAATATCACCGCTACCATGGCATCTCTCTGGAAAAAGCGAGCGCTCGCCTGATAAATTTCCCCGAGCCTCAGCGGCGCACGGCGGATATTCAGGTAACGGAAAGCTATTACAGGGCGATATCTATCGAGTGCGTCGAAGAAAGAGCTCCGTTGAGGAGCGCCTGGAGAGAAATAAAGAGCGATTGCCTCGGTAAATCAGGCCTCTCTCCCGGCCTTACATCCCAACCCTCCTACTCTAAATACCTAGGCGTGTCGTAGCCCGTACAAGAATCGCTCGCACCTAGGGATACATACACAGAGCCGAGCGCACGCCTCGCACATACGTATCGCGGCATTAGCGGACCTTTGTCATCCGGAACGGCTCGTCCGGATTTATTATCTATTCGCGCGAGCGTCTTTCTTTCTGCTTTCTCCTAGGCAGTAATGCTCACGTCCCGGGGATGCGGCCCATGAAGTGTGTTGCCGGAATATTAAGGAACAGTAAACGGGTCTTATAAATTTCTTTCAAGGGCTTGCTTGGATTTATCGACGATTGCGTACTGCGCGTGTTATTACGGGGGTGTAACGAGTGCAATAAAGGTGATTCGACAGGCGATAAAGATTAAGTTTGTTGTTTTAGTGGATTTTGAGTGGCATATTTCATAATTTTATGTTGTTTGGGGTGCATGTTTATTTATTGCTTTGCTAAACTGTATTATTGGAACTTATTGTATGAATAATTAATTTTTGCTTATCGTAACGACTGTGGGTTCGTTGAACTTTATTATATTGTAAAATAATGCAGAATATTTTGCAAAATTTTGATTACAATAACTAAAGCTTCATTAAAGTTTATTGCAGTTTAAATGCTTAATCCTAAATTTATTATATTGGTTCTAAAAATTGTTTATAATGTTTAATTGCAAGAAAGTAATACTGACACTAGAAGTAATAATATTTAAAGATGATTTGAAAGTTCTATTAAATGTAATAAATTAAATTAAACATAAAGAATTTTTCTAAATATATTATAATGACATTAACATATTCGATAAATAAAATGATGTTATTAATTCAATAAGCCAATAAAAATAATTTGTGCTATAGATTCAGCGTGTAAAATAAATACTAATAGTCTTTATAAATACAGATGCCAAATAAAAAGGCATAGAAAAGCATAAAAGGGAAAAATACACCCAAACCTACTACACTATCACTTACACAAACAATTTCACGCCTATAAAGAATAATTTCATCCCACCGCCCAAAGCCATTTCCAATCAATTCCCCAATCATAAAAAACGCACCATCACCGATCAAAATAATAAAAAAAAAAGGAAATCCACCCGTCTCTGGCACGCTAATTCACGCATATCGGCATTCCCATTCGAATCAACTCACTGCCCCCTCGGTGTCCAATATTATTCCATAAAAATTCATGTCGCCCAGTGCGCGGATCCGTTATTTTTTGCGTGTACTCTATTAGCATGACACACACTCCAACGAAAGAGAGAGAGAGAGAGATAATATCGGCCGTAACGCGGCCCATAAATAAAACGCCCCGTATATACGGTCATTCACGATATTCTTCGAGCCTCTTCCCCTCGTGCAGGCAGGAGAAGAAGAGGATTCTTATCGGGGATGCTGCTCCTGCGAGCCTGCGTGTGTATATACATATAAGCTACGGAGATGACGTATGGGGCGCGCGCGCTCGCTTTTTACGGGGGCGCGTTTCGGCCTACGCACACCCCCCATAAATTGCGTCCGATCGCCATCGATAACAGGCCGCAAGATACAGGCCGACCGTGTGTGTACGTATGGGGTTATTTATTGGGCCGGACGCGCCAATCTGTATGCGCACGTGCGCGGGAGAATGAGGAATGCTTTTGGGAATGGTGCTAAAAAGCGAGAGTTTTACGCGGGAGGTGAAGACGTTCTTTGCTAATGAGGTGCTTTTTTTCTAGATTTATTAATATGGTATTGCTATTAGTTCCATCGTTACAATAAAAAGAAGACACTATCAGCATCTTTGTCTTTGTTAAATAGTTTTCCATTCTGTTACGCATAATGTTGCAAAATTTATTAAATCATTAATTTAATGGTGCGAATTACTTACTTACAAATGTAAGTAATCGTAATAAAAAAATAATAATAAAATTCGATTAACTCCAATTTTCAAACTTTCCTTTGTATTTAATCTCTGTAAACTATTAAAGTTGATAACATATGAATTACAACTCATTTCTATCGTATTTACGTATCAATATCGTATCAAAGCTCCATCCACATTCAATATCGTTTAGAAAAATATATAGCGAAAAAAGCAGGATAAGGCGCGCGTCTAGGAAGATGTTTCGTATATCCAGTATACGCGCATCGGAGCTAAGCCAGCGATAACCGTTGCACGCACGTTCACAGGCCCGCAAGGCGATTTATCAAAGCTCGGCGCGACGGTAACGCGACATAACAGCTTATTCATGCGCGTAAGGATCCCTCGGCTTCTTCTTGCGAGAGCGCAAGCGAGAAAATTTCTCCGACGAAGATATCAGCCTCGCCTCTTTCATGGCTTAATCGGGACTTTTTGTGTCATCAATTTTATACACTCCTTTGTCACGGTCCTTCATTAATCGTTTCGTATATATCAGCTAATGACTTTAAGTTTATCGTTTAAGTCCAAAATATTATTCGAATTATATTTCACACAATTTTGCAAATTAATGCAAATAAAATGCTTAAAATATCACAATTATAACGTCGTACTGTAGACACCCCCAAATATATTGTTTAGTATACCTTTTCGCAAATTTTCCGCATATTCATGAGGCGTGCAACCAAAATTTCAAGAATTTATCGTCCCACCCGCAGTACACATGACGTTTTTCCGCGGGCCAAGAGAGACGTCTTACGTAGTTTTGACCCGACGGAAATACCGCGTCGTACCGTGGCAAACTTTCCGCCCGCGCATTGACGTATAGCCTTGGAGATAGCGCGGCGAGTAAACAACCGATACAAGCGAAGAAGAAACTGTTTTTCCTGCGCACCTTCCAGTCCCGGATGTGTACAAATGTGCAAACATGTGGGTATATACGGCGGGGTCGCGAGATGTTTTTAGTTGCGGCGAGAGAGCGCGCCTTGAAGGTAATTCACGAGGATGCGCTTGCGCTTGATCTATCATTATTTATTGCTGCATATACGTTGGTGAGCGAGCTGATTTATTAACGAGGCTCGATCATTCTGCATTGACCTAGAGCGGAAAGTATAGTGGAAGAGATTGATTTGGTGGATGAAAATGTTTTAAAATTTGTATGTGGCTTGTCAAAATAGCTTGGAAATATTTTTAGTAGCTTAGACAACTTAATGTTTAATGAATAAAAAAATATAGTATACATCTGTTCCCTTTAATAAATGTATAAAATCTTTTACTTTGATAAGTGTTTATTTAATTACTTCAACATTCCTTACTAGAATGTAAATTCAAGTATAATTACACTTACAAGTCATACTTCAAATTACTTTGGAAAGCTCTATGTAAATTACACGCTTATTGTAATCTAAGTTATAGTGCATTCCTAATGTAAAACCTATTAACATTATTAACATGAATTAAATGCTTTTAGTCACCCGTAGTTCACCTAAAGTTCCCAAATTTCAGCCGTAAGTGTAGGTCAGAGAATGTCTCGCACCTTACGCAGATTTATATCAAAATCGAATTCACAGTTAAAAAGTCGAGTGAAAAAGAGAGAGGGAAAGAGCTAAAAAGATAATATCTGCGCGGGACTTTTAGATACTTCGAAACTTAACAAGTTTATTCACCCGCTCCGCCGGCGTGCGTACAAAAAGCGGGGAAGGGGAAAGTTTGTTTCAAGTTACTTTAGCATTCTTTGATAAATAAGTTCTCGAGGTCGGTCAGGATCTTTACGCCAAGTTAGTGCTGAGGGTCATGACCAAAAGAAAATAAATCATTGAACTATAAAAAAGCTGCATACAATTTTGTTTATCGGAATTTATCATTGCTGAATTTTTTAAATTGACTTTTTAATATTTCAAGGTATATAAGACATCTTATAATAATTGTATAAGAAGTTGCAGTCTCGGATAGCTTCGTATACGGAAGCGCGTAGTGATCTTCATCTTTTAAATATATAAATAAACAGCAATTTTCCATTCGTCATAAAGTTTAAACAACTTTATTTGATAAATAGAAATTAACTTCATTAAAACAAGTAATTTTTTAAAATTTTTTAAAAATTGGAATCCCTTCCATTTTTATAAAAATGTACAAAAGTACATGATACCAGAAAGTTCGATTGTTTCTAATAGAGCAAATTTTTCAACATGTTCGATTTTTTGTGCCCCAATCTCACTGGTCATTTAATTTGAGTTTGTTACGTCCACTTTTCAGTCGAGTAATTAAATTTTTCGAGTTCTTGTTCAGTCCTACTAATTACTTCAAAACGTATGTTTAGCATGCTTTTATGAAAACTTTTTTTTCACTTGATAATCCAATGATTTCTTTAAGAGGAAGCAAAAGCGGTAGGGAATCAATAATAGAACTGTACGTTTGCATTGTTACTTAAAAATTTATGTTGTTAAATTGTTTTTTTAAGCATCTACAAAAAAGCTTCTGTAATCATGTTTGCCTAAACTCATTTTTTTGTGTTGTAGTGTATAAATTACAGATTATAAATAATAACTGCAATCACCTTAATAATTTATGTTTAACAATAATAATTTTGAGTCTTTTATATTAGCTGTAGACTCTCTGTCTATAGACCGTGCAGTCCAAGGTCTAAAACAATTGTGAGTGGTAGCAAACTGCAAATATCTTCAAGATTCGAAAATTAGACAATTGACTAATTAAAACAAAAACAAAAACTTAGGTATAATTGAGCAAATGCAAAATAACTAGCACTAATCTAATCATCTCTTTCTTACCCAGTCGAAATTCCATCGATAAATGAACTTATTTAAAAAAATTCATTTACGAGTCTCTGCTCACCGTATTAGTTCAGTTTATTCAGCTACAAATAGCGGTATGGAAGAGACACACATAAAGGTGAGTAAATTAATCAATAGATTAAAGGCAAACGGGAGCGACAAGGGCAATAACTAGAATAGGGCGCAGAAGTATAAGCACATATACAGCTGATTTACAGTGTGATGCGACTCGTTTATCATCTAAATGACCCGGTCATTTAGCAGCAGCATATTACAGAGCACATCGATGGTCCTCGTACAGTGCGTGAAGTAACGAATTTCTATAAAAAAGCGGTGTAGTGTATGAGAAATGGTATTGAGATTACATTGTATTGTTGTAAATGTTTTCAGCGCGAAATAAAGGCATTTAAATTTTCTATGAGAATTTAAATTATAACTTTTAGTCATTAAAAATATTTGTTAGTATTACACAGTTACTAGGTATTTACAAAGTATTCGCTGGACTTTTATTCGCAAATGGTGCGAACAATATGCAAATATGACACGTCAAATATAACAGAGAAAAAACCTGCGTATTACATGGCATGGATAGGAGATAAGTAGTTTTTCAATTAAAAATACTCACGCAAGTAATTGTGCGTGTAATTATGTAAGTTTGTCAAATCTTTTCCGATGCGATGATACTAGCGTTATTATTTACACAACTAATTGTAATAATAATCACATTATTATTCACTGCATTATTCGAACTATTGCTCCCACGATTATTTACGTGATCATTAGCTGTATTGCTTTGCTAAAAACATGTATGTTTTATTTCAGTAATCCCGCCAGAGTAGATTTAAAAACTCACTCGATTGATAGTGTAGTCATTTATGTAAGAATTGTTGGTAAGTTAAATAAATGTTTAAAAAAGAAAAATATTTGCACTTTGTCAGAAAATGATCCTACCTGGTGCAATTTGGGAGAAGATTAGAAAGTGTGTCATGTTAATCATGTTGTTAATCCAACTGAAATTAAAATACAGATATTCGAAAGTGGCGAAATTATGAACTTATGAAATTAGTGTTTTTAAAGAAAAATCTAGATAAAAATCATTAGCAAACGGTCATTCAAGATCGGAAAAAGATGAAAACTAATAGTTGAACTATTTTCTGTTTTTCTCTATCAATCTGTTATTGTATATACTAATCAATTCCTTTTTTACGTAATATCAGTCCTCTAAGTCCATAATAATTGTTGCCCCCCAAAAAATTATGAATTTAGCAGTAATCGCTATGCTGTTTGATGCAAATACGGAGCTATTTGCATTTGATTTTTCATCATGAAAGGTCGTATCGACGGTATCTGATTCTAATAAATTATAATCATTCTTTTTTTTTAAAGTAATATAAATTTATATTTTATCCAGTATATATAAAAAATATTTGAAAAATTTATTATAGTCTTAACCTTTATCCAAATTTAACTCTAATCTAAAAAGAGCTTCAAAAAATGCAAAGTTGTAATGGGTCTAAAAAGGAGCAACTTAATAGTGTTCATGGTTAATAATCATTGAATTTACGTTATCACTACTGACCGATACTTGGGCGTTTTCGTTTATCTCTGAACTACAGATACGCCACCGTGACTATTTGCGCTCGAAAAACTTAACACTAAATATTTCCAAGATTACTTATTGATATATGTAGAAATAAAAAAATAGAGTAAAGGCTTGTCTTAAATTTTACATTCATTTTCGAAGTTAGTTTTTTGACTATCTTTATTTTTTACACTGTATTATGACAAATTGTACATTAAAATTATTAACTGATCAAAGAGAACATAAGCAAAATCATAACAAATAAACTCGATTAAAATAATTACCTAAAAAAAAGATTGAAAACAACGGACCGAAAGAAAAAGCTCACTGTGAAAAGTTCGCTACCAGACAAAAAAATCGGAGCGCGAAGTGAAAAATAGTTGGAAACGAGTGCCGCACAACGGGCAAGTAATGAGCAGCGCGGAGAGTGGCGCTTCAGCATAAAGGTACGAGATAGACGAGGAGATAGGATGAATGGAAAAAGGAGACGTTGCTTGCTTTGCGCGCGCGTGCATAAAGGAAAAAGCGCGAGAGGAATGCCTCTCTCTTTCTCTTTTTGCGCTGTGAAAAAAGGAAGAGGAGAGAGAGAGAGAGAGGGAACGAGAGAAAGAGCAAAACTAGTCAGTCGATAATAACGCCATCTGGCTTGCGTCGCGAAACTTTCGCCGGAGTTTTAATAACCAGGAACCAGCTGCCTCGAAAGCTGACGATCGTGACAGCGGTGTCTACGCGAGCGCGCGCAAGCCCGACAAACAGCTTTCCTCTACTCTCGGAATTTCACGAGTAGCGCAAGCTCAGGGTTTGAATTGAATTTTCATTATTTTTATGTTCATCTTTCCATGTGATTTACAAATTAAAAATTCGACGAAAACTTTTATTTTATTGCACGCAAAATTTGCAGAAGTGAATGCACCGAAGATTAAGAACTAAAATAATAGTTTAAATCAAGTTTTCTTACTAAAACCCAGAAGCTTTTTAATTCTCCTTTTACGTAAAGTCTCGTACTTAAAAAAAACTTCTGCCGCATTAATCGAGCTTCTAAATTGGAGAGGAGAGCCCCTTCGCTCAAAGTGAAACAAGCGAAAGAAAAAAAAAATAAAACGAAGCGACTTGAAAACGTCAATCGTCCAGCAGTCGCCGTGATAAATCCTAAATCCACTCAATTTTCAAGGAGCATCTCACAGTGTGCGAAAGGGAGAGAGAACAAACCTTGGACCTGTCAAACGCAAAGCAGCCCTCGCCACAGCGCGAATAGGCCGTTAAAGGAATATTATTGGGCTAATTGCGATAAGCCGCTCGTCGTCCAACGGCGAAAAAAGAGAGACAGAGAGAGCCCTAGAGGGAGAGGCGAGTCAAGAGTTTTTCCCTCCTTTTTACGCGGGTTCTCTCAGCTGCTCTTCGCCGCTACCTCTCCAGAGGAAAATATTCGCGGCCCAGCTTAATTGAACAAAGCCCTAAGCTTGTGCGCGGCCCGCGAAACACTCGGCGAACTCTCGCTCCGCGCAATATTCTGAAAAAATGAATCCCTTTTTCTCTGCTCGAGCCAGAGGGCCTCGCGGCAACGACGACTCGCGAAAAATACCCGCGCGAGCTTGTCCAAGGGAATGCGACGAAATAACAAGGAAGTGATTATGAGCGCTGCTCAGATTGCTACTCCTTCTAAAATGTTCTTTTTTCTGATTTTATGAGATTATTAAAAATGTTTATTTTGAATATAGAAAGAGAAAAATTTGAGCTTTTCAAGATTAATTTAATCTAGGTAATATAAAATTAGCTTTTAATAAAACACTTTTTTTAAGTTATATTTTCTATTTTTTATTACAAACATTGAAGAGATTTCACTGGTTTTATGTAACCTTTAGTATGATATAATTTTAATTAAAAAACTGCGACAAAATTCATGAGCAGATTTGTTTTTCTTTTTTTTACTAATTTAATCAAAATTGTAAACGGATATTATACAATGCGCAAATGGCGCTGATACTTCAAATTTTTGATATGATAAATTATCTTACATCAAGTTTTATAAGTTCATACATTACTTTATAATAATAGTTAGAGAATTGGTCAAATAATGACGAGTACATAATTATTTTATTATAATTAAAAATAATATACGGTCCATATAGCTAAGACATCCTCTTAAGCGGCAAAGACATTGAAAGTACAACCCCAACAGTTTTTATTAATAAGCCGTAGCATTTTCGCTGTATCAACATCGGTTCCCGATCTTCACGCTCAGCAAAAGTTAAGCGAGCCATTAGTGTCTTGTATTTACACTAGCGCCGTCGACTACTTCGGTCGTTTGATATTAATGTTTTTCTTGCGACGCAGCGGCGCGTACCGCGGTAATTACGGCTGCAAACAGACTGCAAGGGCGCCGAAAGTACTACCTTTCTCAAAGATCAAGGTACCTTTTTTTGCGAAATGGAACATTCTTGATGTCTTAACTTTGATATATAAATTATTATTTTTATTCATTTTGCTAGTAAAGACATCTTAGATTGATTTGTAAAAAAAACTGTAGTTATTGTAAGTTAAAAAGAATATTTAATAATTTATTTCTTTTTATTATAAAACTACATTGCTCATATGTACTTCAGCAATCAATGATATATTTCAGATGTCCGACTATTCGCGACGTCTACTACTGCCACTACTCATTAACGTATTTCACGTGACTTTTCATCAAGTAACAAACATCAGACGAGAGACTAATTTCAAGAAATTGCGTCTCTTCTCACGCATCAGCGACCAATCAAACTCACAATAATATCAACTCATAGCGAACTACCTCCGCGATTTGTCAAAAGCGACACGCGCATCTGGAACTTCCGCATGAAACCTATCGGCTTATGTTCGCGATAAACGAAATTCCCCTAATTATACGCACTTAAGAGAAAATTGCCCGTGAGCGCCTTTCGAGATTATATTACGATACAGCCGGACGCGGGCCGCTCGAGGGAATACAAGTCGTCCTTGCGCGTCTATATATATAGATGGCGCAAAGTCCGTCGCGCGCAAACAAAATCGTCCGGCCAGCCGGCGCGTCTCGAAATGCTCGCTCATTTGTCTCGCGCGCTTCCTCCGGCTAATGAAATTATGGCGCTCTCGGAGACTGCTGGGTCATCTTTCGAAGCACCGCGCGCGCGCCTTTCTTTCGCCCTTCGTATTGCGTATATATATATACACGACGCGCAATGCGGATGACGCGCGGGAGCTGGCTAGCAGCTTAGTTTCACTTACTTTGCTCACCCCTCCCCTCGGCATTGTTCCTTCTCCGTGAACTAGCTCTGTCTCTTTCGTAGTCTTGTTTTCGCTCTCTATTTCCAACTTTTTATTTGTTATTGTCCATTTTTGTTTTTCGACTCGCTGCTGGTCCGGCTCGGGCTTTTTTGTTTTCTAGGGTGTTCAGAATCACTTTGTCAAAAAAGTGTTTCCTTTTATGTTTGACTTGCTTATACAAATTAGTTTCTGCTTTATTGTAGATTTATTTTAAATTACCTTGCATAAGCAATAATAATAATAAAAAGTACAGTGATAATAGTAATGATAATAATAAGCCATATATTGCAAACTGTATAGCGCTCGAGTAAAAACCAAAATGCGTTTTAAAGTAATTTTCATTTTCCTACAAGTTCTCTTTTATCACCATATTCTATTCATTATCATCTTTATAGCTGTACTGATACTTCGCTTGATTTCTCGCTGTTCTCTATTTCCTTCTACCGAATACCTAACAAAACTACCCTCGCATCTCATCTCTGGATCACAAGGAACACACAAGAGGTATCTTTTCCGTATTCCTTGGCTCTCTCTCTCTCTCTCTCTCTTTCACTCTCACACGCCTGTTCGTCCCGCGAGACCGAAGAAAATTGCCGGGGAAACTTGTTTCGCAGATATCTCTTTGAGCACTCGCGTCTCGCGTGCGAGCGGATGACGCGCTCCAGCTTCACGGATATTACGACGAGCTACACGTACAGTTCGTTCCGCGAGATATTTGTTATAATCGTGCAAAATTACTCATAGACTGTGTCATAAGGGAGTTATAGATTAAATAGAAAGATAAGCTTGAATAGTTTTCAATAATAGAACAAGCGGCCTTTTTGAATTCCAAGTAGACAATGTGTAAGAAATTAGAATGACTATCTTAAAGCGCAAAGTGAACTTTTGCAACAAAAGTGTAAACAAATATCTGAAGTTAAGGTTTTGTATATCTATTAAAATATTTATTTCTGTTAATAGAATTATTTTACTTACGACAGATCCATATTTTATTTAAACTATTTAATAGATAACTTTATATGTACACTAAAATGAAAATCAAAAATTGAATATCTTACTGATTGTGAGATGAAAATAGAAGATGTAAATAATTATATACGAAGATATCTAAGATATCTTTAAAATAATCCAAATCAGCTGTGATACATGCGAATATATTCTTGACTTGTTTTATAGACAGTAAGTACTGCTACAATCTCTGAATACGCTAGATTTCTGTTTACGAAATATAAATGAAAAGTTTTAAAGAAGAGGTTTCAATTTCAAGTATTTTATCATTTAATATTTTTTCTTCTTGATGATACTCTCATTGAACAATTTTAATTAAATTTATTGTTGATCTAAACTTGCGTACCCAGTAAAAAAAGTCAAAGCACCACAACAAAATAAATCGCATCTAATCCACAATAATCTACTCCACTAATCGAACCTCCCCCATTAATCTCGACAATTAAATCGCTCGTCTATTACCACCCTTATCTCTCTCTCCACCCAACCATCGACGTAATGCTGAAAATCTCGTGATCGAATCTATCGCAACGACACGCTAGACGAACATACATCCGCGATTAAATCGGCCGTCTCGCTTTGGTGCGGTTCGAGCACACCTCCTGAACGATCCGACAAGTAGCCTATTTACGCGCGTTGCCCCGCAGCGCTGTAATGCCACGCGGGAGGCTAATTTGCCCCGGCGAGGAGAAAAAAAGCGAGGAGGAGGAGAGATAAGACGCGCCGAGATCGCGAAATACGAGCGCGCCGGTGTCTTTGTGCGCGCCGAGGGCCAAGACGGGCTTTCTTTTCATTAAGGGACGATATCATGCTCGGCTTACAAACGACACGTTAATCGCTTATTTATATTCATAAAATGCGGAGGAGGAGGCGAGCTGGATGTCGGAGCGCCCGCTTTTGAAGAGCACGCCGGAGAGAAGAATTTAAAGGTGATTATGTTAATCGGCCGCGTGTACTTAAGATTTTGATGTGCTTAAGATCGGATTTATTGTTAAGTTTATCTTGATTTATGATGGACGCGGTTATTACGAAATGGATCGTTGTGTATTCGATGCTGCGGCTATGGAATTCACATCTGTTACGCTGCAGGTTAGCATTTACATTTTAAAGATGTAAGAAAAGTAAACCGTAAAGCTAAAAAAATCATAAAATACAAAATATTCCATTAAAATGTAAAAGTCTTAAAGCAAACACAGTGCCTCAATAATTTTATTTAAACAAGACTCCAAAAACTAAAAAATCTCAGCAAAGAATCTCTCCCGCTTAACGCCAGGCACTTCCACCTCTTACCACCGGCGTCGCAGCCATCAATTCCCGAAACCCAATTAAGAATCCCAAGGACCCCGGACAGCTCGCAGCGCGCAAAACGCCAGCTCCGCGTCGACCTCCGTCGCGCTCAACGATCCGCGTCAGCCTATCCAGACCACGAGAGAGACGGAGAGAGAGAGAAGCCATCCGCAGGCCTGGCGTCACGGCGGCCTACACCGTCCAGGAACGAGTTTAATTCGACCGCCTAAGAAATTCGCCGTGGTCGCATTCCTCAAGAAACTTCCCTGATTGTGTGTCCGAGGTCCGGCGCGCGAGTTGTTACGCGGTCAGCAGTGGCCGGACCACGACTATTTATGCGCCCGGCGCCAGCTTTGCGTTCACCGCCGGACAGTTTCCCTACTCTCTCTCTCTCTCTCTCGCGCGCGCTCTGTTCCTCTCTCCTTGGCGGAAGCGAGCGCTAATGGTTATGGTAATTACCGCGGCGACTCGCTCTTCTCTCTCTCTCCCCAGACCCTAATTGCGAGAGCAATGGAATTACGAAATATCAAAGTTCAGCCCGCGCGCCATGCGGAGCCGCGCCAACTTGAGAAATTTCAAGTTTGACCGAAAGGGCGGGCGCTTGTGAAAGAGGAGGGAATGGCTGACCATGTAATTTTGATATTTGAACATTTTTTGATACTTGGTGTGCATGTTTAGATGATTCGCGGAGGAGAAGATTGTTTTTTTTTTCACGCCACTAGAATCTCGTTGCATACTTCGTCTTATCTGTATATGCAGGACCTGAATTTAAAGGTTGTATAATCTAAGTGTTTTATCTACTTAGCTGTCTTTATTTAAGCAGTAAAAAAATAAAATTTTCATTTTGCAACAACTTAATTCAATCAATACCGCTTATATTCTGTAGTAAAATTTACATCCACAAATGCTAAAGTCATTATTTAAAAAAAAAAAATTTTTCCGAAATCTTTTTCTTGAAGAAAAAGTCACATTAAAGCGTAGTTTTTGCAATCATTACTCATTATTGAAGCATTCTCTATTTCCCCAACCAAAGTCTAGAATTTAATACCAGAAAAATCCAAAAAAAACTCGTGATAAATTGCCACTCATAATCGAAGATAAAGTTTGCAGTTCGAGAAAAACAATTTTGAAAAATTTCATTGATCGCGAAAAGCGCGACATGTAACCCAGCACAGTATAGAGACAATACGTAGGCGCCACGAAGACCGCATCTTCGATTTATAACGCTGTAAATTTCAAGACGCAGAGAGCGCGAGCAGCGCGGCCAGGGCATTTTTCACCGCCGGAACTCCCCGTGTGCACGCCGGTAATTATTTCGCGAACAATGTGGATATATTAAAATGATATATCCGGGTCAGTCCCGCGAGGGGCGAGATATTTACGAGAAGCCAAAAATGATCAACGGTTTTCGGCGTGCTCGTAAAGTTTCAAAAATCGTAAATTCAGATGGGAGCAGAATATACGAAAGCAAGATCTGACGTTTTCGGAAGCGATTGCATTATTTAATCTTTGGCATAAATTATATTAGATTGAAAATTTTATGATTTCGTAAAAATATACAGTTTTATTACTATTTAAATAATAAAAATTTGGAATATTAAAAACAAATTCGCAATAATCTATCTTTGCGTTAAACAGCTAAAACACATTATCTAAAAAATAGATCTCTCAAGTTTCATCCTCAATTCACTCAACAAATACTACCAAATGTATATTTCCTCACCGCCCACTCTTTCTACTTTTATTCATTACACCCGTGACTCGATTTGTACACCTACTTTTACATCACTCGCGCCTCAAAGCCTCGGAAAAAATTTTTTCTATTTACAAAGAGGCGCCCGAGCGTGCGGTCACGAATTTTTTGCGCCAACTTCCCGGGTGCGCGCGCGCTCGTAGGTGGAACACAATTGAAGATGCAAAGCAAGCGGAGTCTGCACTCGCCCGTCTGGTCGCCCATTCTTATTCCCGCGAAATAAACCTTAAATCCTGTTTGGCAAGTCCCTTTCCGCGCACAAAGAGAGCCGAAGATATGTCGAGCGCGGGCCGAGGTTCTGTATGCGCAAAAGGCTAATATTGCGCGGCTACGTGATCGGAGTGTGGAAGATCTTCATTTTTTTCTTCTTAGAGGGTATGTGTGGGGGTGCACGCGAGGCGAGTGCGTTATACGCGCGGAATGAGAGAGTGAATAATTTTGAATTTAGTTTGAAAATGCGGGCGTTATACTTTTATGGATTTTTAAAATTGTATAACAGGTTTGATGTATTGGAGATTTTGGATTTTTTGGTTTTATCAAAAATGTGATTTGAAATTAAAAGACAAGTAATCGGAGAGGGATATTAAAATAGAAATTTTATTTTCTACAGAACTGTCGATAATACCGAAAGGTTATAAATTGACGTTAAAATATTAATACAAAACAACAATGTAACCTCAAAATCTAAAATAATTCATTATCAGAAAATGCATTTCGTAGTATAACCTTGTTGTATTCTCTATACACAATCCGTCAACCCAGCGAAGAAAAGTTTAGAAAACCCGATCAATCTCACGTCGCGCCAAAATTTCTAATTTAAACTCTCGCTATTTTTAATTAATCGATCGACGTGACGCATACGCGCGGCTCCGGGATGCAAACATTTTGAAATATCGCGTTAAAAGTTTCCAAACGCGCAGCGTCTAACCTACAGCGGATTTTTGGGGTAGAAAGGAGCGCGCGCTGAGCTAAATAAGCGCCTGGAGCCGACAGATTCCATTCTGGATTGCAGATGTACGCCGCGACCGCAACGCAAAAGTTTAGAGCCACGCCTGCCACCCCCGCACCTTGCAGGTGAAACGACATCGCTTACACGCGTTCGCTGGACTTACCCGGGCGCAAGTCCGAATTCGATTAAATGTTTTTAGCTAGCACGGCTCAACGGTATATCTGCCATAGTAGACATATTTTGCTTTGTTAAGAAAATATCGAGAGTTAGTTTAAATTAAAGACGGTTTATGCGTTTAAAGATTATGGAGATCGTGACGATTGTGTCTTAACAATGAGTAAAGATTAATTTTATTTAAGAAACATAGATTTTGAGCAAAATAAATTAATTTTTCTTAAGATTTTTATATTAGTATAGTTCTACAGTTATAAAAATTTTCATAAAAGTGATTACTATTTATACAATTTTATTTTAATACTAAAAAATTGTATAAAAGTTGTATAAATGAATATTTTGTAAAAATAATCGCTAATTATATTGAATAAAAATCCTGCTGTTGAACTTAATTCAAGAAAGTAAATTAATTTTAACAAAAAACCTAACAATACTATAAATAAAGTAATATTTGGAAAGTATCAGATGCAATATTACACATAGTTTGCCACGCTGTTATTCAATATTATCATATCTTTATGGATTTGGACATAAGAGGAGTCATAACATTTTCATGAGCAAAGGAAAGGGGAGCGTCGCAGGAAATGGGGATACCCAATTAAGTAGTGTCAATACTGACGCGCGGCCACCGTCAATTGTCAGCAAAAGCCTCCGCACGTATTTTTGGATAAACGTATCAATGTATTTACGCAAAATATTGACCTTAAGTCATCGCAGCTCAAGTCTTTCTTACTAACAATTTCATATTTTCGTCGGAAAAGCTAGGGAAAAGAGATTGCAATAAAACCCGTCCACTTCGTTCTTCGTTTGCAGAAGGTTTAAGCGGGATGGAAAAGGTCAACGAATCATAACAAGATGTATCCTAATTCACTTAAGTAATTTTTTCTAAATTAGCATTAAATACAATTAACATATTAACAGAATCTCGAACAAAGCAATAAAAAATTTTATTCACAACTCCTACAAAATTGATTAAAATGGAAAAATTGCAATCATATATATTTAGATATACAAACTTTTATTGAAAGCAAATAATATGCGTAATCTAATGTTAAATAACAATAACTATACTAAAAAGACTAACCGGGAGAGTGTTATATATAGATAAATAAAAGCCATAACTTTAACGTCTAATGCTGAACTATTCCTAGAATAAACTGTACGGTGTACTTTGTGTGAAATTTATTTTTCAGATGCAGATAACTTAATCAAATATGAAAATATCTACTACCTCACAATCCGACGTCAAAACCTTGAATTAATGAACAACCAAATGATTTTTCAGTATCTTTTATTGGTTTATTACGAAATGGAACTAATTCTGTAGATCTCTCGGTCCATCAAGCCGTGTTTGTTTCATAATATTTAAATTCAATTTTTCTGTTCGAAAAATTGCTACAAATTCTATTTTCTAAAAAACAATTGTTTTTGTAAAGTTAAAATTATAAATAATAAAAATATCAATTTGACCAATTATTTTTTTTTTATTAAGCAAAATCGATGCAAGCCTGTGCCTAATTCGGAGTTGAATCATTTTTCGAATAAGTTCAGTGCGTGTGTGTGTACGCATCTTCATCGGACAAGACACTCCGTTGAGCTGTCTCCGGTGAGCGGACCTACCTCGCGTACGCGGGGCAAGGGCTGTACCCGTTGCCGAGACGTCGGCACTCTGCGGCACGCTCACGTGGCTTGGCCTACTCACGACTAGTATACCAACACTTTCGTGTTGGTCGACAGCATAATACCTTCCAATTATAAAGTAATGCTACAAATTAGTAAGTTGCGATCTAACCTCTAAAGAAGAGTGCACTATAAATCTATATATGTAAAAGAACATGTCTTGACTGACTGACTGACCGATTCATCAACGCCTAACCAAAACCACTAGACCGATCGACTTCAAAATTTGTGGGTGCCTTTTTACCAAGTATTAGGTGCTCATTAAAATTTTTTGTTTTTTAACAATATTTCTTAAACGAAATGAGATTTTTAGTAGATTCTTGCGCTAAAATATCAAAAATAGGATTACAAATAAAAAAATTTTTAATTTTTTGAAAATCCACCTCTAAAGGGTTTAAAAAGCTAAAATATGTTTTTTCATTTTTCCACCATATTTCTTATATTTTTTTTATAAATAAAATTTTTCTAAATATGCATTATAATTCTTACTACAATAGTAAGTATTATAGTAATTACTGAACACGATGAATGTGGATTATACTTATTTACTACCTTTAATACATTACTGTAATACGTATTAAGAAACTTCAATATTAATTAGACTTTGAAAATGTTCTGAAAATAAGTAAGTACTATAGTCTTCATTATAGTTTATACTATTGTGATTTACTGTAAGAGGCCGCTAGGAGGCTACGCCGTACCCTTGCCCGTAAGAGAAATAATCAAGTCTATAGTATATATATATATATACTATAATGTTGTGTAAGCGAAAAATTTGAAAATATTAAACAAGCGACCAGGTATATTAGAAAGTGCGAGGAAAAGGGATA
>UELX01003772.1:0-21389 GCA_900480035.1 Eupelmus urozonus
ACGACTCGTACTGCAAACTCCACACTCGGGCAATAAAGGTCCACTTATCGCCCTTGGCACATAATGTACTATTATGTTAATCGTTCAACTGTAATTAACGTCTTACATTCTTATACTGTGAAATGTAATAAGCATGGTTTATTATATTACTGTTTATTTATGTTTGTATATCTTTAAATACTCTAATTTTACAGCAAAGTTTTAAAAGTTTTTGCTTCAAATCGGTCATTTAAACTTTCGCTTAGACAAGAATAGATCATTAAAACAATTGAATAGATCTACAAAAACACGCTATTAGCTGAAGTACAATATACTATTATAGTCACAGTCGCTTATGTATACCAAGAACTTCTTTCAGAAAAAAAGTCACAAAAACAAAACAATACAAGACAAACATCTAACTTCTCGATTCAAATTATAATATTACCTACTTCAAAGTCATTTAAAATCTCTCTCTAATCACTCACTTTGCTAACCATTAATAATTCAAATTTAAAAATCAAAAAATAAATCTCCCTCTTTTTCTATCACAAACCAAACCTTCTTCTACCCCCCGATAAAAAAATCAATTACCCGCAACAGAAGCATGCCGCTCAGATCCGGTATTCACATCTATAAAAGTACCAGTGCCCATGGTCACCTTCATCTCGCCGGGCTTAAAACAGCCCGAGCCAAAGAGCGAGGCCGACTGGTCAGCCATCGAGCAGGCGATCGGTATGTCAGCGCCGAACAATGAAGCCGGGATTTTACCAAAATCTCCAGCGGTATCCACTATTTTAGGGAAGATGCACGGAGGTAGGTTGAACATCCACATGGCCCAGCCGCCCCAGGCCATGGTGAATGGGTCGAAGAGACCGGAGGCTGAGGCGTTCGATACGTCGGTTATGTGTTGACCTGTAGTTGAAAAAATTATGGTTAATAATGAGGGTTTGGATGAATTGTGATTTTTTTAAAATGCTTGTCTGAGCATACCCGGTGGTATCTACTTAAGTCTTTTCTTTGATCATTATAATTTGAACTATATTTCATTTTTATTAATGTTTGTAGCATTTAGTTGATTTTGTAATTTATTAATTATTATTTCAAGTACTTAGAGATAAAATTAATTGATATAGCTATCTGAAGTACTAAGTGTAAGAAAATTTTTCTAGTTTACGAGCAACTAAGTATACCTGGGTGTAATTGGATATTTATCAATTACAACTTATTGACAACAAAAATATATGTAGACAGAAATATTTTACATAATCATGACAAACTATTCACTATTCACGCTTGAGTAATTTCTTTTTATTCAAATCTAACATCTCAATTTTCAAAAAACACGCAGGCAGATTTAAAAAAAGCAATTAAATGATAATTACTTTCCGAAAACGAAGAAGTTAACAACTTCTACTATCAAAGAGCCGATTCATCATTTAAAAAAAAGTTCAATTGATGGTTTAATCAACTGGTTTTTCGTACTATTCGCACTTTGGCATGCAAAGACGTAAAACATAGTTTATTTACTTTTTAACAAAAAGACTGAATAAGCATTTAGTCACTCAAAAACTAGCTTTATAATGCATTAAAAACATGATATGTCATCTTTTTAAGAATTTTTATTTCCTTATGAAATTACTAGTCGAGGCCATAAAGAATATTTACTTATATACATTGGCAAAAATAAAAAAAGCTTTTATCGAAGACCAACTAATGCTCTTAGCGAAAAATATCCGTGTAATAATAAAATTCGAAAATTAAAAACAGTTAGCCACAAAAAAACTAATAAAGTAACAATGCAAGTTATACCCATCACTATTGCAATGGCACTTAGTCAACGTACATACTTTCTAAACGACTCACCGCGACTCTCACATCACGAACCCGCATTTAACGAAACCTCCAAATTAACTCCGCGACGATGGATTCCTCGAATGACGCGAGCGTTGCGACAATTACATATATACCCAGGTCTAATGTATTTGCTGCACGCGAGGAGTAAGTATATACGCACCGGTTAATTTGTAGAGGAGCCAGCAGTCGACTCCGCCGAAGACGGCCTTCCCGCTTTCGGCGGCAGCTCTCAGGCCTTCCACGTTCTCCAGAGCCCACAGCAAGCGCAGAGTCATCTGAAATTACGTGTTATCCGAGTTACGAATGTTGATTTTGCTGTTTGTAAATAAGATCGCGGATGTTTTGGAGATTGAGAATTACTACTCATTGTTTTTGTCTTGGTCGTTTATGCTTTTGGGTGTCGGTCAATGATATCACTTTTTTATAATTTGATTTGTCATTTGATGAGTTTTTAAAAATTTTTTTTTTAATTAGTATGATAATGTATATTAAAAATATATTAAGGATATTGATATTTCTTTTTGATAATTTGAGAGTCTTTGATTTGATTAAATAAAAATATTTTTATTTTAGCAGGATTATACATTTTGCCATTCCGAATAACGAACCGCTAATACCGTGCTAGAAATGAATCTATTTATTAACTATTTAATGGCCAGTTAATGGTTTATAAGGTAAATAATGACCAAAAAATAGCCATTTTATAGTCTAGACTATTTTCTTGCTCTTATGCAGATTAATTAAGCAAGTAGGAAAGCTTTAATAAGTATTCATAACTTCGAAATCTTAACTTATCCTTATTCATCAATACAGACGACTTTATATAATTAAAAAAAAAAAGATCATTCTACATCTCAGTTGAGCACAATACAAAAAAAGCCCTATTGCGCCGTCCTCACTGCAGAATCCTATACAAATAAAAAAAACGGCATCTACCTTACTGCACCCAACGACAAACCAGCCTTCCAACGCATAAATCAACTCTGTGACGCGATAATAACCCAATCATTAACCTGTGTATTCATGAGCCTTAGTACGCTGCCCGCCTGGAATCTTTTACTGCGCGAGACGGTGTAGAGAAGCCGCGATCCGAATCTCATGCCTCGCATCGCCACGCAGCTATTCCAGTCGGTCACCATTTTGTCAGCTCGCAGGTCCTTCCATGTTATAAAGCTGAAAAAAATTATTTTTATTTTCATTGCTGGCTGTGATTTTCTAGAGATTAGTTGCTTGAACGAGATGGCTCTCAAGGGGATTGGTACGTTGAATCGAATGATTAGAATGATGAGGAAATGAGAAATCGGTTCTAGGAATCATGCGAGTCTCGTAAACAGATGGTACTTTTATACTTTGGAGCGTATGTGTTGTAAGCTAGTTGGATATAAAATATGAATTGTAAATAAATTTTTTGTTAATACATTATCTACATAATTGCGGAGCAGTACTTGGAATATGACCGTTCAAATGAATTTTTATTAGAGAAAATTTTTTCATAAGAAATAGAAGCGCAGAGGTCTTCATACTTGTGATAATGCTTGCCGGTTTCAGGATTCCAGGTGATAACACTGCAACGTTGAGTAGATATGCCTAAAGTCTCGATTTTTGACGGATCGATTCCACTTTCTATAATAGAATAAAAAATTTTTTGTTTAATTTGTAAACTAAAAATGATAGAAATTCAGCAGTTAAAAGTAGTTAATTACATTTTCATATCGATATAATTAATTACAAATTCCAAATCTATAAATTTTAAATTCAGTTTATTGTACTTGTAAAAACCAAATTATTTAGCTCGAATTTTCAAACTGACGTACAAAATTTCTGTTATATATTATATTTATTTTACTACTCGCGTTATTAGATGGTGTTATTGTTTGAACTCAATTTTAATTATAAAACAATGATTAATAAAGTATATCAAAGAACGTAATTACTCAAAACCATTTTATTATTCAAAATTCAACATAATAATGTTTGTCTTACCTTTGAAACATTGTCTAATAACGCGGATTATGGAGTTCCACAACCAGTCTGGATCGATTTCCACATAACCAGGTTTTGGATACAATAGCTCTACCTATAGTACAAGTAGAATATATGTTATATCTAAAGTCTTATTATTATTATTTATGCACACGTCTTTTTATTTCCATCCCTCTTTTTCTCTCTCTATTATGAAAGCACATGTTCTTTTTTTTGTTTATACAAGTGTTTTTTTTTTATTTATAAATTATTGTAATTTGCATGAAAAGTAAAAAAAGAAAGACTAAAAGTTTTTACAAATTTCACATAAGATATTTAGCAAAAATTAACGAATTTCATTAAAAAGTTTTTAATTTATCTTAAAGTACTCTGACAAAAGTGATAGTATATTACTTATCACCGAGCCTTCCATCATTCTAATGCCTCGCGACTTGAAGCCTTGATTACTATGTGAATACGAGCTTACGGATGGATTCATAAAGGATAAGTAAAAATACAAAACTCGCGTGTTAAGCGACGATCAAAGTCCTTGACCTTTTGCTTAACTTAGCAGATTATTTAATATCCGTCGCTAAACCGGTTCAGCGGTGCATCCATTTATCTTCTCCTCATCCACCTTCTACTAGTGGTTTTATAGTATTTAAATTTAAATGTACAGAAGTGAATGCCATTTAAGATTCGTTTCACTATTTCTGATACGCAGTGATATTAAAATAGTTTTCTTCAACTTAGATTAAATTAGATAAAATTCTACCCCTACTGAAAATATTCACGTATTAATCAGGTGATTAAACACATGATTTAACATATGATTCAACTTTATAAAAACACTAAATCACGAACGAAAAAAGTTTTCAAATTATCAGACATTACATATTTAGGTAAAGAAAAAACGATTATTTTTATAAATATATTTTTATAAATATTGTAATAAAAAATATCATCTGACTAATCACTATTTTCTAATCACTAATCCCTAATCACTATTTGATTTTATTTCAATAACATATATTTCACACATACGCATGCGCCTGCCCGCAAGTACGCACGCTGCATGCACATATGTATACGCGCAATAATATTACGAGTTATATTAAAAAACTATAGCCGGGTTAAAAATAAATAAATTTTCTTCTTTTCATAAGATACAACACGTGATTTAACACGTGTTTTTTAACATGTTAAATCATGTGTTTAATCACCTGATTAATCACGTGAATATTTTCAGTAGGGACATTACGCATGATAAGTACATTATTCAGATATGAAATGTGATAAACAGTAAAGCATTAAGCGGTTTTTAAAAAGCGGTATTTATTAATATTACTATAAGAAAATCATACGGGCAATGGGATATATAAATGGAAAATATCATACAATTTTTTTTATCTACATCGTTTTTTGGTAACGCATAATTTGTACATTTAATGTGCCAGAATAATGAAAATTTGTATACAATAAAATAACTGAAGCAGTATGTTGTTGCGAATAAATTTAAATAAGAAAACAGGATTAATAAAATACGCTACTTATTTAATTATAGTTTTCGACAAAAATAGTTCAAGCCAACTTTCGAAAATTTACATATTTACGTAAATTATCATCATTTATATCCTTGTCCCTTTTTTATTCCCATAAAAACCAGTACGTTTTATAACCATTATTTATTGACACTTGAGCACGATGGGCATAGATAAGGCAACGAAATTATGCGGCTCTTGCTCCGGTTTAACGCGTTTCACATAAATATGCAAACATTTGGAAAACGCACTTGCTTTTAAACTACGCTCTATGTACACAGCCGGTGTGGTTTAATCGAAACAAACTGGCGACGGAATTACCGTTGCATAATTGACACGGTTTGAAAAAAATTTCAAAGTCAGTGAAAGTAAAAGTCTGCCGGCGTATCGAGCTCATGATCGTGTTGATCGAGCCGGGTGAACGATTACATTACTTATATATGCACAGCATAATAAAATGAAAAAAAAAAATGTATGAGTATATAAAGAAATAAATAAACTTTTAGCTCGTTCTTATACTATTCTGTACAGCGATGATGTTTTCTATTTTGCATTGACATAGGAATTAAAATTTACACGCGCGATAAATACATTGTTTAGCGCATTGTTGTTTCGATCTATATAGTAATACAATATTTGAATAAGCTTGTTTATAAATAAAAATGTTTCAAAAAAAAAGATTTAATCTATATGTGAAAATGGTTTAAGTTTGAAATGACTATAAGTATTGAAGTTTATATCTGGAGTAGCTAAGCGATAAAAAAAACATTAAAACATTTTGTTATTTTACATAAACGAGTACTGCGCATTTTCAAACTCTAACTAATCATCGTATCAGTGATTAAATCAATGTATGAATCTGTTTCTTTTGGTGATCTAATCATAATAACTAAAAATAATAACGTCTAATCAGTTAAGAAATAATTAAAGATAAAAACTATCATCAAATTTCGAAACGTAATCTACTTTGCTTTAGATATTTTAGAAGATTTATATCACGACGAAACCAACTCGGCACTATGTTCTACTAAAATCGCTACCGCCCCAAATGGAAATATAATTGTAAGAAATTGTAAGAAATTGTGAGGTTTTGTAAGTTTCTGTAAGTTTTTGTAAATTTCTGTAAATTTCTGTAGGAAATCATAAATATTACAAAAGCTTACAGAAACTTACGAAAACTCACAGAAACTCACAAAAATCTACAAAAACTAATTGAATACATTTATTGAATAAATTTTGGAATTTCAAGAAATTGTAAGTTTTTGTAAATTTTTGTAAGTTTCTGTAAGTTTCTGTAAGTTTTGGTCGGAATCGATCCAAAAGTTACAAAAAATTACGGAAACTTACAGAAACTTACAATTTCTTACAATTATATTTCCATTAGTGGCCGTCCAAATAAATAGATAAAACCACCAGCGTACAGATAAGCCAAAGCTCGAACCGATTGCCAAGCATCATCCACATTCCATCCACCTAAAAAACCATTTTCCCAGTCATAAAACACACTTTGAAAAGCCCCACCTGAAGCTCGCATCACCTCGCCACAAAAAAGCTCGAATTTCAAACCCAACCTTGCAATTCCACCAACAAACGCAACGAACCTCCACAACACTTCAATCTCTCTCCAACAATCACCGAATCTAAAAAAATGTGCCGCAACTCTGGCACGCGCGTTCCGCCTGTATACAGATAAGCGGCGCGCGCGAGCTTGAGATCAATAGCCCCAATTGCAACGTGTGCAGAGTCGCCGGGAGCTGCATAATTCAAAAGGGCGTGAGTGTGGAAGCGAACCTTTTCGGAGGCGGCTGCAAGCACGGTGCCGGCGTCGTTGAGGACGTGACAGCGGATGCTGGTAGTGCCGATGTCCAGGGCCGCCAAGTATCTCATGTTGCTATTGCGAGCCTCCTGCAGCGGCGCACACACACACTGACGCACACGCGCGAGCACGCGGAGAGTTTACAGAACGAGCGGCGCCTGCGGACTGAGCTCCGAAGCGCGCGCGAGAGCTGCTCTGTGTGTGGGTTTTCTGTCCCTGTCGCGCGCCCGCGCGGAAAGCTTTGGAGAGCGGCGCGAGCTTATCGGAGAGTGAACTGTTTTATTCGGATGGACGCTTGTGAGCGGAGAAAATAACTTTACGTATAATTTCGTATATTTGCATTTTTATAATTTTCATTAAGAATATAATGTACCAAAAAATAATCAATAACCGATTTTTACACGTCAGCTGATCCTGAACAAGACTACTTCAAATTTTGAAATTAAACCGTGAATTTGAAAAATTAATTTCGTATAGAATAGATGTCAAACATATTCTCATTAAAAGAAATTTTTAGCGCTTCTTAAAAATTAACTTATTCGGTAAAAAAAATTGAATTGATTTAAAAAAATAATATTTAATTCTAAAAATCACATTGAACTGAAATAAAAATTAAACTATTTTTACTTCGAAATCGTAAGACATACAGAAAAACGATAAAAATTTTAGCGCAAACTTTCCAACAACTGATATTTTTATGCAATTTGTAGTTTTAACAAAGGATGAATAAATATAGATTATAGATACCAACTCAATACATGGCCTCTTCTTTGATATAAAATAATGTTTTAGGAAACTTCCAATGCCATGCTTAAAAAATATCACAAAAAAATATTTATGAAATAAGAACTAAGTTCTAACGCAAACTAGCTGAAAATTTAAAATTATTTTCGCCATTTCATTATTGATAAAGTTATGAAATTAAAGCTTTATAGATCTGTACAAGGTATGAAAACTCGCCAAGCGCGAAAAATTTTTTACATCTCATATGCAGAACGAAGATTGTTAATATCTTCAATGGTTTTGCCTTCTTGATTTTTGCACCACTCAAAGAGATTTTTTAAGGCTAAAAATTAAACAATCGAATTATAAAAGTGTTTGAAATTAATAAGGTAATTGAGGAAATGACCATTAACATACCTTCTTTATCTGCTTGAGTCATAAAAAGTATTAAGGCCCTAAATCTCTTAACCTTTGCAAGGTAATATAAATAGTCATAAATTTGATCATTATTTTGTTTGAATTGTGAGTTCAAAAGAATTAAAATATCACTAAATATATTAGACTCCATAGATTCTTTAAATATATCTGGAAGCTCTTTTGGTACAATTTGCTAAAAGTTTAAAAATCATAATTTTTGTGAATATTATAGTGACTCATTTAGAATTTATACTTTTTTAGATAAACGTTACCTTCAAGTACTTATATCTAAAATTGGAAGATGTATTTTTTCGCCAACTTATGAGAAAGGCCACAGATGATTTAGGCGGGGGAGGAAAACTTTCAGTTAAATCCTCATTTACTTGTTTACTCTTTTTATCATCTTCCCTATTTTTAACTTCAGTTTCAGTAGTATCTTTGATACTATCTACTTCAGGTGTACATTCATTGCTTTCAAAAAGTTCTGATTTTATTACTTCAATATCTTTAAATATTGATTCATTCATGGATATTTCTTTTATAGGTATCCTTTTCAATATCTTTATAAACATAAAATAATTTTTAAATATTAACAAAATATTAAAAATTAAAGTTAAAAATTAAAATAATGAAACTTACTTGATTATGGCGCTGAGGAGTTTCAACTAAAGGATAAACTATGCTTGTACCTTCTTTTAATTTTGGTAGCCAAGAAGGTAATACTTCTACCTCTTTTTTTAGTTCTTTATCTCTTTTCAATTTATCTAACTTTTCTTTTTCCTTCTTATCTTCTTCAGTTACTATTACTTGAGTAACCGTTTTTTCATCTTTTACGATAATTGGTAATTGCTCTACCAGCTTTTGACTTTTACTTTCATCTTGGATAGAAGTAGACTTTTTCCCAAATAATTTTTCACCAATTTTTTTTTCCACAGAACTTTTATCATTTTTCTCATTTCCAGAAATAATTATATTCTAGGAAGAATTTAATCAATCAAACTATTGTAAACATTAACAAATAATAAAAATTTTATATTTTACCTTTGATGATTTTTCAAGTTTTGTTTGCACCTGAGATAACATTTGTGCAGCTTCTTTATTGGATGGTTCTAATTCTAAAATCGTTTGTAGATCTTTTTCAGCATCTTTATAACTCTTAAGTTCAATTCTTGCTGAAGCTCTTCTATGATAAGCTTTTACGTATTTATTATTAAGTCGAATCGCAGCAGTACAATCACTTTCAGCAGAATATAAACTGTAAATTACAAATTGGTTAATTATTAAAAGATAAAATGAAAGAAAAAGAAAAGTTCAATAAATTCAAAATAAATTATAAACTTACTTATTTAATTTTAATTGGCAAAGTGCTCTATTAGCATAAAATGTAGCATCTTGAGAAAATATTTTAATAGCTGCACTATATTTGCCTACTGCTTTAGCATATTCTTTTTTCTGTACAAGAGCATTTCCTTCTTCTTTAAATTTATTTGCTTCTGCATGTTCTTTTTCTAAAACTTCCTTAGAAGGAATTTCATAAATTTTTTCTTCTTTTACTTTTAATGACTTTCCTTCCACATCCTCACATGCTTTATCCTGCTCAAAAATATTTATTTTTATTTACCATAGCAAAAATTTAATTAACGAATATAAAATTGAAACTTACAGCATCAAATTTATTCCAGGCATTATAATCAGAACCAGGAATCCGCTTTGCTTGAGTCGGCTTTTCATCATTTGACTCTCCAGTACTTGGTGTAGTTTTCTTTTTTTTTTTACACCTGACCGGTGGCAATGTCTGCTCAGAAATTATGCATCGTCATTTACAAAACCAAATAAAATAACGAATAATAAAAATCTCAGAATACCTTATCATCCTTGGAACAACGAATTTCTAAATCTTTCTTTTTCATCTGTTCCTCCCATGCTTGCATATCAAGAAACTCCCTTTGGAGATCTTCTGAGTTGTCTCTAACCTGCTTCTGTAAGAGAATTGCTTTGTCCATCTCCACGTTTTTCTGGATTAAAAAAAGAGTGCATCAAAAACTGAAAGTCAACTAGGGTATTATAATACAACGGAACGTAATACAAGCAACAAATGCAGCCGTAACTAATAAAAAGAAGATTTGCCGGTAAGTGTTCGTTACTTACATGCGAAACGACGTCAGCCAGCTCATTTCTCGATGACAAAACGTTTCTAGGTTAAGGAAGCCAGCATCCTTTGATTGTTGCTGGCTGTAATCAGTGTAAATTAATCGAAAAATTCGTGGTTGGTAGGAACGTTACTATAACGACACACGGCACGTACTGAATGTTTTGTCAATTCCGGAGCGGAGAGATAGTATTGTGGAATTCAAACTGCGTTTATTGCATTCCAAAATACGGGCTGCAGCGCGAAGTCGTTTGCGCATGCGCATATATATAGGCTGCGCACAAGAATCACGCAAGAGCGCGCCATTCAAAAATGTTTACTGCATAGTCCGAGTTGTTATTTAACGACACTAATTAAATTGTAGCTATATGTGGAGGTCCGAAAATTTACCGACGACTGTATGAGTATGGAAATGTGTGAGTAAGTCTTGATCTACGCTTTAACATTGACAAAAAATGTTGCATATATTAAAAACAGTTGTGTTGTACTAATGTTATACATATGAAATATAACAAAAAAAAGAATCGCAATAAAGATTAAGCAACATTAATTTTCATTTAAAACAGAGATACTGAATAAAATATGAAATAAACACGCAAGAGTTTCTTAAAATTTTTGTTGCTAATAATAATTATATAAGTAACAAATTTTCCTTTCTCAGAACGATAGGAAATTATCTAAAAATCTTAAAATAAATAAAGATGTTCATTAACACCATCAGAAACTGCTGAAACAGAAGTTTGAAGTTTATGAGCTTCGTAGAATTGTTATTTTTGATAAAACTTGATAAAACTTTGGGATATGCTTTTGGGTATCAAAAAGCGAACAAAGCCGCAGTTACTGTACGGTCTAACGTTTCGGAATACTCGAGTTATGGACACTTGAGGTCTTATTTAAAAAATATATATAATAATAGAAAATGAGCTTCTCCTTAAAATGTGAATAATTAGTCTACAGAAAGCAAGATTTATAGTTCACTGATTAATTTTACTGAATAAGTCCCATCTTCAAAACTACAATGCATCGCAAAAATTGATTGTTACAAGCATTGTAAACTATCTAATAATAATTTAATCTACAAAATATAGATTCTTACTCTTATGAACGAAAAAGCTCAGTTTGTGCAATTGGCAAAAGTCAAGGCTATTAGTCATATCATTTCTGAAAATGATACGTGACAAGAATTAGATGTAAACTGAGTCATTAGATGTAACTGATTTTTTATTTAAAACATTTTTATACTCTTAAGAAGCTTGTTCATCAAAATAGATAAACATATCAAATAGTGGTACACAGATCGATAATGATGCAAAATAAACAAAGATATTGAAAAAATATTAAAAGATAAATATATATATATATAAAATAAGGAAAAACTATACAAAAAATATATTGAAAAATAACTTTAAAAGGTAAAAAAAGGCTTTTATTTGCATTTTTAGAACTCAAAAACGCTAATTTGAATAAAAATTTTAATAGTTTTAATTTAAGTAACAAAAATGCTCTAAGTTTAGATTTGTTGTTTTGGATCTATTTTGGATCAGATACAAGCAAATTAGCCCAAAAAGTTAATAACAAAACTAATACTTTCATCAAAGATCTGGAAATTCAGGACCGCGTGATTTTCCAAATAATACCTTTTCGCTGCACGGTTTAAAACATTTTACAGATTTTGAATATGTTTACCATTCTTAATATAATTTTAAGAGCTAATTCCTTACAAAAATAGCTACTCCGATAAAAATAGTCCTTCCCCATAATAAATAAGATTTATTATTAAACCATTTATTTCAACAAAAATCTTTAAATACAGTCAAAGTCCCGTTAATATTTATAATCAGCTAGTATTCATCCTTTTCTCAAATTTAAACCGTTATCACTTTCGATTAAATGAATATTTTATAATTCTTAATATAGTAGACATAAACGTTTATTTTTTTTTAGTTTTATTTTCATTTATAATATTTAACTCCTTCAATTTATGTATTTAATTATTAATCTTTTAAGTACAAATTGATTTATTTTCTTAAGAAAATATTAAAAATTTCTGCAACTTAAATTTTTAGACAAAGCACAAAAAATCTGAAACCCTGACAAAATTTCTGCAAAATCCATAATCTGGAAGTTCTGATCTCTTTTTGGAGGTCAATTCAAAGTAATAATGTGAAAATATTTACGAAAGAAGTGCGTATCCAACGTACTTGTAATAATGGTGATAATAGTAATAACAATAATAAAAGCAATTTTTTTATTTATAATTTTTCCTCGCAAATTTTTTGATTTCATAAAATTATATGGGATTTATAAACTTATTTAAACTACTAATATGACTGTTATAATAATGAGTTGTTAACAAAACATTTTTCCAATAATAAATGAATATAAAACTAAAGAAATAATAAATACTTCTTATCAATAAATAAACTGCTGCTTAAAGAATGACCGTTTATGCCATTCCCGATCGTATCGATCGTGAGTAGCGTATATTTTTTTATTTTATACAAGTAAGCAAATCAAATACGTCACTGCGAGCATTAACACCTGATCTCAAAGATCCGCGAACATTCCGACAAACAGAACAAATCGACACCTATCAGACAAAAGGTGGTTTCTGAAACTATCATACGAAAATTCACACATAAAATAAAGTGTCGGAATTCAATAAAACCAAATACAGAATACCTACGAACGAACCTATACCATTCGTATCCCGGTAATAATAAGCTAATCCACCATGACGATGCGATAAAAGTGCGTTATAAGATTATCGTCGATAAGATTACAAAGTGCGAAGAGCTTTCGTCAGATTGAGACGTGCATGCGATATTTTCGCGCGCAAGCCCGTTGTTACTTCATTAGTCTAGTTTTGATTGTCGCGGACAGTCAGTTTGATGCGTCACAATGACGAAGAAAGTCCACGAGATGAGGAATCACAAAAATTTGCGGCTCGTTATACCGACTAACACTAATAGTGCTGTGGTGCTGCAGCAACCGATCAAACACATCGATGCTCAGCAGGAATTGAAGAGGGTTGAGGCAGAGAAAAAACATAATGCTTTGGGAAAGTAAGTCTGTTCGTTTTTATAGTGTTGAAGTGAAAGAGAAGTTTTCGTCATTTGGTGTACGTTTTGTTTGTGAAAGATTATATGGCTGGTCTAAAAGTTTTCCTGGTGTTTACCTAACATACTTGACAGATAACAGGGATTTTCAGATGTATTATTCTTTTTATACGAATTAGAAATGAAATTCTTCTGATGATGAATATAATAATATAAGTGTACCACGAAAAATGTTATGATTTTTTAAAGAAAAAGTACTATGACATATTAGATATGTGCATCCTTATGTTTTATCAAAAATTACCATGTTATATAGTAAAACTTGTACTTTTATTGTGTTTCTAAAGAATTTTTTCCTTGCTGCAGACACTTATTTCATTTTTTACAAATTTTAAATTATTTTTAAATATTATTTGTAATTTGAAATTATATTAAAAAAATACTATATTAATAACTGATATAAATGTGTTAAAATTCTTCATCAATTAATATTGCCTTTTGATATAAGCTATAACAATGTTTCCTTAAAACATAATAATAACTTTTCTTAAAGTTACCTAAAATTTATATAATATTATAGAAAAATAAAAAATTTATTATACTAATATAACCAATTTAAGCGGAAACATATTTTTAATTAATTATATATTTCAGACAAGAGAAAGAGTCAGGAAAAGAAAAATCTGATGGACCAACACCATTTTTCAAACTGGTAAGGTTTAATCTATAAAAATTATTAAATATTTGCGATAACAACATGATTAAATAAAATACCTAAATTTATAATAAATAATGTTTCTAAAGTACAAAATTTATAATTTAAAATTTTTTTCATTTTGATAATTGAAGTTAATATTTTGATATATTCATATGCAATTATCAAAAAATGTTGTAAATAAATATCTTTATTTTAATCTACAGTAAGAAATAATTTTAATGCAATTTTCATTTTTCATCTTTATTACAACAGTTTCAGTTTGCAACAGGATTTGAAAAGTTCCTCATGTGGATCGGCACTCTTTGCAGCATTATTTCCGGCTTATCCATCCCAGCAAACATTTACATCTTCGGAAATCTCGTAGGTTCGATGGTAAAAGCCGAAATGGGCAACGCTATGAACCCGGAAAACGTGAGCCTTATCACCGAGATGGACGTATCAACCGAATTCATAATGAACGCCGTGACGGAATTTGCGATCGGTAACGCGATAATCGGCGCCGTTTTGGTAGTGTCCACTTATATGGCTGTGATGCTTTTTAATTATGCCGCACTCAAGCAGAGCTTTAGGGTCAGAACTCTGTATTTGCGCTCGGTATTGCATCAGGACATTGCCTGGTACGATCTCACCAAAAGCGGAGAAGTTGCCAGCAGATTAACAGAGTGAGTTGCTAATTAATAATTTGATTGATAGCGCATTATTGAGTGCATTGTGATAATGAGGAGGATACAGAGAAGAAAAGCTGTAATAGGGGATTTCAAAAGAAAAACGTGTTTACAATCTGATAATTGTATAGTCTGATCTGAATTCATACGTATCTTAAATTCGAATTCGGGTAGGTATAATTGACCTGTTGATATAGACAAATCTCGGTAATTCTTAATTTTCACAATTACACAACTTAATTTTAATGATGATGTTTAAGTTGCTAAAAGCTTTCTAAAAATTTTGTTTTCTAGATTATCAAGCATATCTATTTTTTGACCATCGGCAATTTTTCTGTATAAGAGCTGAGTTCAATTTTTATTAAAGAATTAAAATGCTGGTCATGTTAAATTTTATTTCTTAAAGCAGTTTGATACTTTCTTATTTTTTTAAAGTTGTTTTAACAAGTGTTTATCCATTTTATCAGTAATATAGGACAAATAAATAAATTAATTAATGATTTAAATGACAAAAATAATTTTTATTTCCGGCATTTTTTTTCGTAATAATGATAAATATAACATTTTGACTCATTTTAAAAAAACTGTATAATTACAAAAAAAAGCCATAATTTTTTAAATGACGGCAAATTATTTTATAATAATTCAACATATTCCGTATGTCTATATATTTTATATTATAACTGAATGTTCCATAATATTTTATAAATGTGCTCAAACGGTTCATTACTACTACTCGACGAGTTTAAGTGTTTTAAATGTGTTTTAAAAAATATTTAAAATAAATATTTATTTGAACAGTACTAAGTAAATTTTTGTTTTCTTCATATAAATATTAATTAAGATTCGTGTATGTATTTATTTAAAATAAGTTTATCGATAAATATTTATTTGAATCAAATAAATATTTATTATAGTACTATTCAAGAAAATATTTATTTGTTTTCAATAATTTTTTTCTTAATCTAATCACATTATCAAACACATTAGTTTTAATTTAAAATTCCAAAAAAAAAAATTTTAACATTTGCAATAAATTTCATCAGAAAAATTCTACTGTCAGCACATGTACTCGAATCTTAACAAAAAAATATTTAACCATATAATACTTGGACCCAATCCGAATGAACTTTCTCTTGCGATTCCGCAGAGACGTAATAAAGTTCGAGGACGGCATAGGCGAAAAAGTGGCCATGACAACGCACAACGGCTTCGCATTTCTGGGCAGTCTGGGCCTGGCCTTGTACACCGGCTGGAAATTAACCCTGGTTTGCATGGCTTGCATCCCAGTGATGACCCTCGTCTTGGCATGCGTAGTCCGTATCAGCTCGATCCTAACTCGGCGAGAGATCGAAGTCTACGCAATCGCTGGTTCAATAGCCGAGGAAGTATTGTCTGGTATCCGGACAGTTATAGCTTTTGCTGGCCAGGACAGGGAACTGAAGCGTTATTCGGATAATTTGAGAATGACTTATAAGAATAACGTGAAGAAGGGATTTCTGTCGGGAATCGGTCTGGGTATGCTCTGGTTTAGTATGTACGCGAGTTATGCGTTATCGTTTTGGTACGGTGTTACCTTGATCTTAGATGAAAGATCTTTGCCGCCGGAGCAGCAGACGTATAATGCTACGACTATGATTACGGTAAGGAATAAAGGGATTTTTTTAGGGTGATTAAATGGTTTGATTGGGCTATTGGTCTACTGCTAAACGTGGGATCTTGTTCCAGTTAGCCAATAGTAAATTTTCAAAAAGTTTTTAATGAAAAATAGTTAGTTTGAAATTACAAGATTACTTGAGTTAATAAATTTTATCTTCACTGAGAAATTGATCAGTTTTCTAAGTTTTTTTTTCGCAAAACTGAAAAAATGTTTTCACAATGTAAAAAAACGCGTTTTCAATAAAGGTTTTCTTCAGCATAATGATGGGCTCCATCAATCTAGGGGCTGCATCGCCATTCGTTGAAGCTTTTGGCATTTCTAAGGCTGCAGCGACCAAAGTTTTTAAAATTATTCAACGTAAACCTACAATTGACAGTCTAGCGGATGAAGGACAAAAACCAACTGACATTGTTGGATCACTCGAGTTCAAAAATGTTACTTTTGAATATCCGTCAAGAACGGACGTCAAGGTTGGTATTTATTTTTCAAAAATCTTTTTCCAAATTACATAGCCGCAAGTTTTCATAACTCACTTTTTTTTATATAGGTTTTGAAAAATTTGAGTTTTTCTGTGAAAAAAGGGGAAACAGTTGCATTGGTTGGTAGTTCCGGATGTGGGAAATCAACTTGCATTCAGCTGCTTCAAAGGTTTTATGATCCAGTAGATGGACAGGTGTATGATTTAAAAGTGAAACTATATTCGCTCTGTAATATTTAAACAAGCTTTTCTTAATTTATCAATTCTTTTAGATTTTAATAGATGGCTACGATTTGAAAGATTTGAATATCAAATGGCTAAGAAACTGTTTCGGGATTGTCGGTCAAGAGCCAGTTCTTTTCGATACTACTATAGCTGAAAATATTCGATTTGGCGATCTTGAAGCTAATACAGAAAAGATTATTCAAGCAGCAAAGGAAGCAAATGCACATGATTTTATCATGAAATTGCCGAACGTAAGTTGTCCTTTAATATCTACTGAACATGATTTAGAAAGAAATTTTCCTTATGCTTAAGTCTATAAAAAGATTAATAATGTTATTACTTTCATTTTTATTTTTAATATAAAAAATATATACAGAATTAATTAACTAATTAATTTAATTTATAATTTTAGAAATACGATACTCTTGTCGGTGAAAAAGGAACACAAATATCAGGAGGTCAGAAACAAAGGATTGCTATTGCTCGGGCATTAATTAAAAATCCAAATATTTTACTTTTGGATGAAGCTACTTCAGCTCTTGATACTCGTAGTGAATCGAAAGTACAAGCTGCTCTTGATAAGGTAAATTAATTAACTAAACAGAAAAATTATATTTAAAAATATGTTTGTATTACTTATGATTAATACAAATGTTTTAAAACGTGGTTCCTTCTGTTTTAATTCATAAACTTTAGCATTTGCTGAATTTTGTCATTTTTAAATTCTATTTGATTTTTGTATTCAGTACTAATATCTTCACACTAACTTAAGCAGATGGGTTATAAATTAGAAAATTTTTTTTCTATTTCAGGTTCACAAGGGAAGAACAACAATAATTGTGGCACACAGACTTACAACAATAAGAGGAGCAGATAAAATAATCGTAATGTCTAATGGTAAAGTAGTTGAAGAAGGAAAACATGACGATTTAATGAAGCTTAACGGACATTATCATTCTCTTGTTACTGCTCAGGTAAATACATCAAACTCGTCACTGTATCATTGTTTACATTTTAAATGAACAATACCTATATTAAAAAAAAAAAAAATGACTGCAGGTCTCTGACTTTACTAAATCTGATGAAGATAACAATAAAGTCAATGAACTCGACGAAGATGAGGAACTGGAAACAATTCTAAGAAAATCTAAAGTACTTTTTTCATATTTTTCTTTATTATAATAATTAGACTGATTTTTCTGATTGCATAATTTTCCAGACTGAAAACGAAGCGGAACTTGTTCAAAAGCCACCCAGTGTATCAACTTTGCGAATCTTACAATTAAACAAGAGAGAGTGGCCATATAACATAGTTGCATGCTTAACATCCATTGCTACCGGATGTTCGATGCCTTTGTTTTCAATTCTTTTTGGTGATATCATTGGAGTAAGTGGTTAGTTATTTCTGTTACAATATTCATCCAACTAAAGACTACTTTTCATCATCTAGGTGTTATCGATTCAAAATCCTGACAAGGTTCGCTACGAGACAAACATCTATTGTGCTTACTTCGTCGCTGCCGGCATCATCATAGGACTTGCCAATTTCATACAGGTACATTATCTCATACCGATAAAATTCTAATTTCAAATTGTTTAAAAACTGATACCACGCTGTCCACAGATTTTCCTGTTCAAGATAGCCGGTGAGCGATTGACTATGCGTCTACGATCTTTGGTATTTGGAGCCATGTTGCGCCAGGAAGTGGGCTGGTACGACGTACCAACCAACGGAACCGGAGCTCTCTGCTCCAAATTATCGACTGAAGCAGCAGCAGTACAGGGAGCAATAGGTCAGCGAATTGGCACAATCATACAGTCGCTTAGTACGATAGTTCTTTCGATCGGTCTGGCCATGTACTATCAGTGGAAGCTGGGACTTGTGGGTATGGCCTTCATACCACTGATCATGCTCCTTACCTATTTGCAGGGTCTTTTGTTTAGGAAAGAGACGCTAAATTACCATACTTCGCTCGAGTCATCCACAAAGGTATGCTTACTGGTACTATGTCGCAAAACTATGAAAGTGGTGTTGTTAACGATCCACGGTATTAATCTATGGTTAAAATAATATATTGATTTGAATTGACATCATATTAATCAAAATTCGGATTAATAAATTGATTGTGTCCGGATTTCTCCCAAAATTCATCTATTTCGGATTAATTTGAATATGGATCTTGTCCGAACAAGATTAACAAATAAGATCAAAACGATTAAATTCATTTTTCAATTCATAAAATTTGATACTTACAAGTCTTTTTTATTTTTCTTTTAAGATTGCTGTAGAAGCAGTGGGCAATGTTCGCACAGTGATAGGTCTGTGCAGGGAAGATACGTTTTACCAATCTTACATAAACGCCATGTTGCCTTCTTTAAAACTAGCTGTGCGAAATACACATTACAGAGGTCTGGTCTTTGGTTTTGCAAGAGCTGTTAGTTTCTTCGCTTATGCTGCCTGTATGTACTATGGAGGCTATCTCATAGAAAATGAGGGTTTATTCTACGCTGATGTTTTCAAGTAACATTTTCTACAATATTTTTGTAAAAATTTCCTTTGATAAATTACTTAGAAAGTTTCATTAAAATATATCTAAATTACAGAGTGTCTCAAGCTTTAATTATGGGTACGGTCATGGTCGCTAATGCATCCGCTTTTGCCCCGAATTTGCACAAAGGATTGATAGCAGCTGAGCAAATCATCAATCTCCTAGAACGAAAACCTAAAATCCACGATCCAACGATTCTTACTGACGATTCTTGGGTATTAAATTTAATAAAATTTTAAATACATCTTATTGGACACTATGCGCCTTATTAAAAGTACGTCATATTAGTAAAGTGGAACTATAAGTACGATTTTTTAGGTTTCTAATGCTAACGTTGAGTACAAGAAAGTTAAATTTGAATATCCAACAAGACCAGGAACCACAGTCCTAAACGATTTAGACCTAGAAGTTCATAGCGGTCTAACTGTTGCTCTAATAGGTTCCAGCGGTTGCGGCAAAAGCACAATTATCCAATTACTTCTGCGGTTTTACGATCCAAACTCCGGCGTTGTAGTAAGTATGCCAATTTCTCACCCTCTCTTCATAACTCAAAATTTAAAAAAAAATTCTAAAACTCCTAACTTTATAGGAACTCAGTGGCAGCGATATCAGATGTGTGACCCAATCTTCGCTACGCAAGCAACTAGGCCTAGTGTCCCAAGAACCAACGTTATTTGCTCGTAGCATAGCTGAGAACATCGCTTATGGCGACAACGAGCGGGAGGTGCCAATGGCAGAGATCATTTCGGCTGCCAAGAAGGCCAATATACACAACTTTGTATCATCGTTACCGTTTGGTTACGAAACGAAGCTAGGTGATCGTGGTACCCAGCTGTCAGGAGGTCAGAAACAGAGGATCGCGATAGCAAGAGCGCTGCTCAGGAATCCTAAGATCCTGCTGCTCGACGAGGCCACGTCCGCCCTGGACTCTGAGAGTGAAAAGGTATTTAATTTGTTTTGCTGAGTAATAAAATTTGTTTAATATTAAAAAAAATTTTTTTAATAATTTTATTTTATTATTTCAGATAGTACAAGCTGCCCTCGATGAAGCAAAAGCGGGTAGGACGTGTATTTTAATAGCACATCGATTGTCGACAGTTGAAGATGCCGATATTATTTGCGTGGTTAATCGAGGGACAATAGCTGAAAGCGGAACTCATAAAGAACTTATTGAGAAGAAAGGCCTGTACTATGATTTACTATGTTTGCAAAATTAAGTGAAATTTTTCTTAGATATCGTAATTGACTTTCTATACAAGTGTGCGATAGTGAATACAATAATTGATAGCTAAGCAATCTGTAATCACGTGAGATGAGAAAATGTTTTCTAAAATTTAAAAATTCACTTTGTAAAATTCGATAAACCGCCAAAATTTAAAAATCAATTTAATTTGACGCTGTTAATATTACCCCTTTTTAAAAATATATGTTATTTTTGCTGTAGTTAAGCTGATATACTTCTACTATTAATTTAATGTATGAAATTCGTGTGAAATTTTTGATAATATAGTCCTTGGTAGAAATTTCCCCAATAAAATTGGCCAAGTGTTTAAAACTAGGCTAGTGGATGTCTAATTCTTCACAGTTGGCC
>UELX01003773.1:0-21388 GCA_900480035.1 Eupelmus urozonus
TCGCTTCGCTCGGGCGAAAAACGTCTCACGAGGCAAATAATCACCTTCCACACCCGTATCGAAATGTACTATTTTTTGGCACTTTATTTTAATCCGATGTTTCAGTCATTTGTCAATTCAAAGACTACTGATCCACTTTAAGGCAACTACAATCAATTTATAATTTTTTATATAAAGATGTAACAACACTTAAAAAAATAATTTTGTAATAATAAAACTTACACTACTAATAGATAGATAACGTGAATAATTTAATTTTAACTTTAGGTTAACGTGGATACATTTTTTATATGTCTCCATTGACGGTTTTTGAGGAACTGCTTATAGTGAGAAAGTGTAAGGAAATCAAGGAGAAAATATTTTCTTGAAGTAATAAACTTATTTCTTCTTGGCATAAAATAAAGTACAAAAAAAAGAATTAAGATCGTATTACCATTAAACTCAAACAAATATTTATTTGAAGTTAATGCTGATAACTGTAACTACTTCTACACTCTAAAAGTTAAGGAGTAAATCCATGTCCAAATTTACTTCTTATAAGGAGTATATTTTAAAATTTACTCTTCATAAGAAGTAAATTTTGTGAAATCAAAAAATTTACTCCGGGTCACAGAACTTGATGAAAGTTTGGGATATATTTTTGGGTACCAAAAAATGAGGAAAGCCAAAGCCGTACGGTCTAACGATTCAGAAAACTTATGTTATCAATGTTTGTAGTTTTATTTTAAGATAAGTATGGAAAAAGAGCTTCTACTTGAAATATTAATAATTCAGTCTACAAATATTCTCAATAAATTTTCAATAACTAAAATCCAAGTAGAAAAATCAAGCTTCGATTTACCGTTTTCAGAATTAAGAATTGGTTTAGAACAGTTAAGTTCTAATTAAGAATAATTAGAACCAAAGTTACGCCTGTTTAAAGTTGAGCAACAAAAATACACTTATTAATATAAAATTCCGAACGAAGGAATTTAGTTTTAATTTATAACACTTTTTTGATCAACTTTAAACAAACATAACTTTGGTTCTAATTATCAGTTTTTAATTCTGAAAACGACAAATTAAAGCTTGTTTTTTCTACTTCAATTTTAGTTATTGAAAATTTATTTAGAATATTCACATTTCAAGTAGAATCTCTTTTTTCATATTTTTCTTAAAATAAAACTACAAACATCGATAACATGAGTTTTTCGTACCGTTAGTCTGTGGGGATTTGGCTTTCCTCATATTTTGGTACCAAAAAACATATCTTAAAGTTTCATCAAGATCTGTGATCCATATACATTCTATATAAAATATAAATAAATGTATATAAAAAATTACAAAAATAAATATATAAAAATTGCGATTGTTAATCGTTCCTAACGACGACTAGTACATTTCAAAAAGTACCGATTTTCAACTCTTATTTACAAATAATTTAAGTGAATCAAATTTATCAAAGACCTTTATATGCGCAATACGTCGATCGTATGCTTGATATATTAAGCTCCGAAAATTTTGGAGGGTTCAGTACCAAAGGATGCCATGCCATTTTGAAAAACGGTCTTTTTTAAGAAGAAAGGTGTATATTTCTGAAATTTCAACATTAAAAACTAAGTTATCCTTGGATTCTGACTGTCAAAATACTACTTATATAAATATGTATATTGATCTTTAGAATTAAACACTAGTAGGTTCACTACTGCATTTTCTGAAAAATATGTAAAAGTGGACTTCATCTCCTTTTGCTCTGAACCGTCCATTTGTTGTTAATCGAACAAAATTTAACAGAAAGTGACATAAATAGCTCTTGAATGATAAAAGTATCAAAAATTGTGGGCAAATAACTAATTTTAGATATAAGTTAGTATGTAAAAACATCAAGGCTAACTTTAGAATTATAAGTTCTATGTATTACAATCAAAAAATGTAAGTTTACTATTACTATAAAATAAAGTATAAAATAATTAAAAATATGTGTATGTATTATTCTAAATTGTTAAAAATTTGTAATACTTTAATAATTTTACAAAAAATTTCTTTGTCACACATCAAGTTATTAAATCGTACATTGCAATATTTTATTAAATATGAATAAATGCTTATGAAAATAAAACATATTATGTTATTAAACAATGATGATATAATACCTATAGTTGATATCGATACTCACGAATCCAACTGGTAGCACATAACGAAGATAACAATTGTTTCTCGGTTATTTGGTTAGATAAGTTGCGTGTATAAAAGAAATCAACTTCCATAAGCAGGATCCAGTGTCTGTAGTAATATCTTAACGAAATGATTCCTTTAGTCAATCTTTTGTTGCTCTTCCTTTTTGCAAGTAATGTTACAATCGTTTTCTAATGCTACAGTATACAATCGCTTTTTTAAAACTCAATTATTAATATAGGTAACATATTAAATAATCTGAATTATTAAAAAGACTTTAGTTATATAAGTAAAATTAAAATTTCATCACTATAACGAGTTAAAAAAAAGCGATTAAAAATACAGTACGTCCCGCAAGTTGCGTAAGCGTCGCAATAACCCAACAAATATTTGTTGTTTTCCATGAAAAGCGAGAAATGTTTCTACCGATATCCCAATCCGACAGCAATCGGAAAGCTTACCAGACTTCTTACTCGAAGAAGTTATACTGGACAGTTTGGTTAATTCAATCTCACCAGTTCCAGAGGACCGATCTCTCTTCCCCAATGTTCTTGATCCGATAGCTGTGATGTCTGAACGGGACGTGAGTTTTTTTTTATTCTCTAAAGAACAGTCAAGTGAGCCCATTATGCTAAGGATCGGCGACGTTATGGGTTTGAAGAACGCGAATTTTAGTGCGCTGGTGCCGACGAAGGTGCTTATTCACGGCTGGACGGATACGGCTAGTAGTCCCTGGATGCAAGATTTTCGTAGGAATTATTTGAAGACGGGTTATTACAATGTTATTATTGTGGATTGGTCTGCGGGATCTTTGAAGGAATATTTGGTGGCTGCCAGATTGACGAGACAAGTAAATATCGGTTTGATTTTATCGTTTTTAATTTTTATATTTTTTATGGATGTATATTAAATTTTTTAGAAAATTGTAAATAATTCAGTCGAAAACATTGATGAGTTTTTAAAAAATTAATTATATAAGCCAATTTTTACACAATATTTTTTAAAAATCTGAACGTTAATTTTTAATACGAACGGTCATTGAAATACATTGCGATCAAAAATGTTTTTACTTTAATAAATTATAAACGATATAATAATCTCAAAACTATTTTAAAAATTCAACAAGTAATAAAAAACTAAACAAACATCGCCTTCTAATCCTCTCAACACAGGTAGGCGACTTCGTCTCTCAATTCCTACAATTTCTCCTAATGGAAGGCGTCATATCCATCGACAGCATCCACATCCTAGGTCACAGCCTGGGCGCACACATAGCCGGTTTCGTCGGCAGTAACCTGTCCGGAAAAATCGCTCGGATCACCGGCATGGATCCAGCGCGACCTGACTTTGAAGCTCCTTTACTGCGCGAGCCTAGAGATCGGTTAGATCCAGGCGACGCCAAATTCGTCGACGTTATCCACACCTGCTCGGGCACGGCTGGTTTCGTTAGACCGATCGGGCATGCCGATTTTTATCCAAACGGTGGCAGCTTCCGACAGCCTGGCTGCCCTGTACTTTTGACGCGTAATTATTTATTTATGAATAAGTTGTTTTTCGGTAAATTTCAAATTGAAAGAATTTTATTTTAGAAAAATTGATTTTTATATAATTTTAAGAAATTTTAATATTTTTTATTTTAAAAATAGTTTTGTAACAAATAATCTAATGCTCGTATCATTTTTGCATTTAATTTCTTTCAGAGTATTGCAGTCACGGCCGATCACATCAATTTATAGGGGAATCGGTTATCAATCCCAAAGGTTTTCCAGCGATCGAGTGCAACGGCTGGAAAGAATTTAAATCGAACAAGTGCGACAAAAGCAAGAATCGCGTTGTCTTCATGGGTGAGAAGCTGGAAACCGATACGAGGGGTGTCTACTTTCTTGAAACAAACGCCGAGTCACCTTTCGGTCGGGGCACTGTGAATCCCATGCAAAAATAAAATTAAAAAAATAAATAAACCACTCGTGTTTTTATTATTTAAATTTGTATATTAATTAATCTTTCGCTTATAATTAATCGTTATGTTTCGTTTCGTTGTATGTACAATGCGCTATGTTTCATCATCCTTATCTATATGAAGTACTCTTAATAGACAGTAATAGAAAATTAAAAACTTAATGTCAAATTGTACGTCTCTACGATATCGGCAAGGTCAGCGCGCGTAGAAATATACACATCGTCATCGAACGGCTACCAACTACGTCAAAAGTATGGGTGTCGTCAAGTGTCCTTTTTAGTTTTGTACAAATAGAAAATTGGATAATCCATCCTTTGATGATGGATCACGTCATATCGCCGAGAACTAGGGGCATGGTGCTCGAAGGCTTCTCGACCTCGTCACCGAATCGGATCCTGTACTTGCGCCTGACCACGTCCCAGTCGACGACGCTGTTGATGTTGGGCGCGTTGCGGAACGACAGCTGGCTGCCAAGTGGACTTGGTTGCAGCAGGGATAGGCCAAGACCACCGCCATGAGCTGAGCCCAAAGGCATCTTATTGTCCTGCAAATGAGAAATGATAATAGAATGTTTATTGATAAATTTTTTTTATAGTAAAATGGATTTGGATCACTTTTTTTCTTTTTGTTTTATGAAATGGTGAACTTATTGGAGAAAAAAATGTTTAGTCAAGGTATATGAAATGCAGCTTAAAAAGTGTATTACGGTTTATGTAATATAAGCTTGTTAGCAAGTTATATGATCATGCAAGATTTTAAATATTTAATTATATAGATAAAAAATAGTATGTAAGTTATTCTTACTGAAAAAGGACTCTTCGGTAGCCTGCGCCCTATAAATCCATTCATCACGCTCATTCGTTTTTTAGTTTCGCGTCTTGTTTTACAAGTTTTATGTAAGTAAATGGTCCACGAGGTTATCAAATTCAATGGAGATGGTGCCATTGTCGTTCTAAAGAAAATAATCATATTATTTGTACACGTGTCCAAATATATCGCAACAGTCGCTAAAAAAACGTTTAATAATTGTTACGAACTTTTGCATATTTCTAATGAGTTTGCTCAATCCGTACTTCCACTCGATGTCGCTCTGTGATTGAATGTTTTGGTACGTGTCGCTCATCATAGCAATCAACAGATTTATCAGAACAATTACAGTGACCAGCATGTAAATTGAGAATGATATCTGAAAAATAAAATCCAGCGTCACTTTACTAATTACCCTCGTACACATCAGAACTTTAAAAATAAACGTATCGCGTTTAAACCTTGAATAAAAACAAAGTCCAGGACGGTTGGTCATTTGCGCGCAGTGATATGGTGAAGTCATCCGTGTCCTTCTGTCCAAAAATTGCAAAAAACAGGTTCTCCGTGATGGTGATGATGTTGACGTTCACTGAAAAAGTATACAGGAAAAAAGTTTTACTAATGATCTACACAAAGCTTTATCATACAGACATTAATCTACAGCAGGTGTTGTTTCGCTGTCCTATGGTGGTTCTCACGGTCTAAAACCGCGTCTACAATAATAACCTTGCAGTACAATACATTTTTTTCAATAGACCTACATAAAAAAATCTAATCGCAATGAGCGTATACAGTTTCATAACTGGCGTGGGATGCTGGGAGTGGCAGAAAGGGCAGATACATTCTTATTCTACGCAAAAATCATGTTCATCTGGTACGCGGACATGCCACAAGCCAGTGACAAAATACACATACCGTCCCTCCAAAAGGAGCACATCTACACCTTCTATACAAAAAACAATGATCATGTGCCTGTATGCTGATACTGTTACACTATAGCTGACTACGCAAAAAGGTCCAGGCACACATTCATAACGTGTCACTAATACATATGCAACACCTACACAGCAGACAAAAATCGATTATTTCGATGTTACAGTAAGAGCGCAAAAACAATCTACTACGGTGATGTATAATATGCGGTGTGTATTAAAATACAGTCCAAAGTATACAATTGTTACACAAATTGTCACATACAAACGGCCCACAATAACTACAGCAACAAATACATATCTATGGTATAACAGTGATGATAAATCTGCTGGGACTAACCGTGCCGCGAAACAGCTTTCTGTAGCATGGCTCGAAATCAATTCCATTAGTACTTAACACAACATCGAGAGTAAACAATAATTCGGCTACTTGGTCGGCTCGTCTTCAGGTGCGTCAATGTACAAATTATCGTGGTGTGTCACATCTCCTTCCGTCCTCGCGTAACCGCTCAGCGATTTGCCTCCTCACTTAGCTCTGGGAAGCGATGAGGGTGGCCTGGCTGCCGACGAAGCTTGGTGTCTCCTCGACTGCTACCACTTGCGAGTCCGTCTCGTTTTCGTCCTCTTTACCGTCCTCGGCCAGACTGCCGGGCAAGCTACCTCTGAGCTCGCGATATTTGCGTCTGACCAGGTCCCAGTCAACGACGCTTTCGATCCTCTGAACGTTGCTGAACGACAGCTGGCTGCCCAGTGGGCTCAGGTGCATCACCGACAAGGTCATGCTGTCCTTGTGAGCTACTTGTGTCTTCTTCACCTTCGACAACCATTTGGCACCCATTTTCGAACGGGCTGAGAGTTGGGTGCTACGACGTATGCCCATCATGTTTACCAGGCTGGGTCGTTCCTTCTTCTTCCGGCGCTTTTTGCATAGACGGCAAAAGTAGGTCAGCCAGGAGGTCACCAGGTTTAGAGGTGACGGAGCCGTCGTCGTTCTGAGCCGAGGGATTTTCATAGAGATTTAAGTTAGTTGGCTTGTTTTTACTAATTTCTGCTTTGGGCTTCAGGTGTTTGGTTGTACGTGAGCATTGCTTTTGTTTTTTTTTATGTGTACTTTGCATACGATTTTTAGCTCTTATGCACGTAAACCAACTTTTAATTTGTTAAAAAAAAAATCAAATATGTATTCTTTGAATTTATAGTGGTTACTAAAATAATTGTTAATCAAAAAAACCAAAAAATATTAAGTTTACGTTCTACTTCAATACTATAAGGTGTTCTACGATTCTACAATTATTATGTTTAAAAAAATGAATTATTACTGTTTTTATTTATTTAAAATATTTTGAAAAGATAAGTTGATAAGTTTCTTTGATTTTAGATAATAATTATTTAATAATGTAAATGCTAATTATAATATTTTTGTAGTTTTCATATTAATGTCTGGAAATAGATATAAAAATACGTTTATGTCATCAAAATTACAGTGAGCACCAGCTACTTTACATTGATTAAGCGACACTACGTGTTAGTGAGCATGTATGTACAAGTGTAATGGTGTACATTGAAAGGAAAATATTCGATAATGCCAAAATCCTTATAGGAGGTCACTGAAGATACAACTCATTTAGTTTCAAATTTTGTAACGCTCATATTAATGTAATATAGCTGTTTATAAAATTGAAACTTAAACAAGCTGATATACTTACAAGAAGATGAGTCCACCTATGTAAAATGAATTTTAATGAAACATCAGATAAAATTCTATGAAAAAATAAAATATTCCTATTTTACCATTTTATCGAATAGGTTTTACTTCCTAAAATACAAATAAGTGGATTTCTGAATTATTTAACTTGCCAGAAGAGTTTATGACCTTCAAGTCTCAGATTTCAATGAGACTTTGTGATACAGTAAGTTACTGTAGTTGAAATTGTTTATATATTAGTATTATTTATATCACTATCAAACACAATACTTTTACTCGCGATAAAAATGTGTCCAAAAAATTATTTCTAAATTACTTTAAAAAAAGATTTATCAAGCATGGATAACCTTAGCTATTTTGTTTGTAATTTATGATCATTTAGTTCAAATTTTTAATTTAAAATTAGATTTTTTTCTGTCAATATTACTTTAAAGTAATTTTTTCAAAATTTTACTTTTTGAAGGTCATTTGAAGGTCTTTGTTTTATAGTAAGTGTATATTATAGAAAGTGTACGGAACCATACAAATTTCAGTTACAATGATTTACAAATCAGGATAATTGGATGATATGATAAATTTATAAAATGTAGTTGAAAAAAATTAAAGAATTAAGAACATTACATCTTAGTATCTTGGAAACAGAGGCTCATTCGATAAAACGGACAAAATATGTACATTTTCTCATTTCGCTTAGAATATTATCCCACAGTATCATCAAAAACCATTTCCCAAAAGTGGGATCCTCTACTTGTTAGTCAAACAAAGGAAATTCATAACTTTCCACTGAACCTAAACAATCGCTTGGCATTATCCAACTAACTTTTTCCCGTCAGCAATAGCAGAGGCTTTACATTATCTACCGTTCAACAGTGTACGTGCTTGTATCATCTTTGACATATCTCGCACCTGTGCATGTTCCTAATGAGCTTGCTCAAACCGTATTTCCATTCGATGTCAGACTGGGCCTGAATCCTCTGATACGTGTCGCTCATCATAGCAATAAGCAGGTTTATGAGGACGACCACTGAGACAAGCATGTAGATTCCAAAGGCCAGCTTGAAGAACGCGGTTGTCCAGTATTCTTGTAGACCCGGCTTGACAGTCTTGAAGCGATCGTGGTTCGTCTGGCCGAAGATCGCGAAGAAGAGCAGCTCGATCGCCTCAGGTGGCCACATCACAACTGCAATACATCAATCTTTCCAATACCCACTTTTCGACGATGTTAATCTACAAAATCGCGCACGCTCATTTTTTTTTTTCGTTTCCGCACATGCCTTTCTTCAGATCGGGACTATTTCACTAGACAAAGAGATGTGTGCGTCGCTCAAGGTTTAGCTATAACATCTATATATCTGTGGCAAAAAATATCGAGACGTTCTTCCAAATCATCAGCGCACTTATTGCTAAGTAAAGGATGGTAACAGTAAAAAGAATTGTATAAAAAAGTGAAAAGATAATTGAAATAAAAAAAAAGGTTTATGGATATCGTATGCATTCCCTTGTAAATGCAGGTAACAGCAGTCATGCTAGAGTCGATTGAGTACGATTAAAAAATATATTGAGTGAGCCTCTAAAGAAAACCTATGCAGAGCCGGGGGAGTCGTGTATAGTAATTCATGATTTCTCTAAATGGTGGACAAAAATTTTTTTTTCATCGCGCATTCGCCTACCTCTATAATGACAATTGCCGCATGATCCGGTAAGAGAAAACTTGCAAATTCGCTGCATTCATGCAATAACGCACGGGTGATTATGTGTGCTTGGCTTGCGTAATATGCCGCAGGCCAGCGGGTAAGTATGAATAAATGCGCATTTTTTATTGTCTTCGATCGCCTTGCATAACTAGGTAAAGTATACTAAGAAAAAAAAAGACTTTGAGTGTAAGAATCAATAGACTCGAATTCGCGAAAACAAAACGCAATTTTTTTTCAATTTTGATTATTTAATTTGACAAATGTTATAGTGCTACACGCAATAGTTACGCCAATTCAATCTACCTAATCCGTCTGGCGTATTCCACGTTATTAATGAACATATAGGTATAAACGCATAAGCATCGCAGTGATAAGAATAATGGTTTTGATGACGTGAGCTGCGCGGTGCGATGACGTACGATTGAAGAGCGCATGCTAGAAAAGAGATGGCTTCTCATGATTCCGCGACATTATGACATATAATCATTATTGACAAAATTGCACGCATTCACATGGACAAGACATAAGAAAAATTTATCGCAGCGGTGTGTGGGGAACAGCCTTCTTGATAATCTAATGAAAATAAAAAGGACCACAGTCCTCTGATTGCCACACAGTCACAAGCGTTACTTACTCTCTAATGTTAAAAACGAATCGGGACACGCTCGAGTCACGTCAAAATCTTCTTTCTTCGCATCGCAGCTGCTGATTATCGTCTTTTTTAATCATTACCCAAACCCAACTTTTGGTATAAGCATGGGTACGGATCCACTGTGTATAGAACTACGCGCGCCTCATAATCACTACAATATGTATATACATAAACTCTGGGGGTTTTGTGCGTCGTTAATCGCTCGCGCGGCGCCTGTGGCAGCATTAACAGCCAGGTGAACGCGAGAGGGACTTAATTCGGCTGGTTGGTGGACTGTCCACCGGGCGTCCCATAGCTGCTGTTGCCGTTACTGGCAGCTGCATTATCATCATCCCTTTCGTCCTCGTTGTCTTTCTCGTCCTTCTCCGACTCCTTCTCCGGCTCGTTGCCGGTCAGGGCCAGGTACTTCTTCCTTATGGAATCCCAGTCAACGACGTTCTCAATCCTCGTGGCGCTGTTGAAGGATAGCTGGCTGCCCAGCGGGCTCAGGTGGACCACGGACAGGGTGATGCTGTCCTTGTTGGGCCTGACCTGACCCTTCTTCACTTTAGACAGCCACTTGGCGCCCATCTTCGAGCGCGGAGACATGCGTCCTCTTTGTAGTCCCATCATGTGTACCAAGCTGGGACGCTTCTTGCTTGCCGTGCGCTGTTGGCACTGCTTGATGAAGTATACGATCCAGGTGGTCAGCAGGTTCAGGGGCGACGGGGCTGTTGTCGTTCTGGAAAATCGACAAGCGCGCGTTGCCGGGAGCTTTTTGTTTTAGAAAAGCGGCGGGTGGGGGGCTGTGCGGCGCGCGCTCGCGGTTAAAAAATTGGCCGAGATTTCAAAAATTTTGCTCGTTTCTGAACGCGGAGTCGTTTGAGCAGTTGCGTTGATTGGTGAGGATTGTGGGATGGAGGGAATGGTTAGTTGTTGGAGTCACACTGTGACAGTCATACTTTATTGAGTAATCGTTGTTTTTTAACAAAAATAAAAAATTTTATTTCTCACATGTAAAAAGTTGTACAATTTTGAAAAATGGAAAAAATTGACCTTACTACTGTCTAGGCTGCAAAAAATTGTTCTAAAAATACGTGTTTATTGCTCATCGAAATTGATTAAATATCTTTTTTCAATTATTCTATATTACTGTGATCGAATTATTAGAAATTTGTCAAAATTTACTTTTGTGATTCTTAAGTAATACTGTGAGAAGCTAAGACTTTTACAAAAAATTATTGTCTCAAGAAGCCAAAAAATTACGTAGTGTTCTCCGCATTTTACGTTTGCTAAAAATTCTCAAGAGTGAACATATTTTATACGTGTGCCAGGATTCTAACTAATTTAAATCTATAGTAGCCAATAAATTTATCTTATATTCTGAAGGTTATAAAAAATGGAACTAATAATACTAACTCTTAAGTACTACACTTTAATTCTAAATTTTAGTGTTCTAGTGTTTAATAGCGAATCAACAAAATTTTCCATCTGTATATAAAATATACAATACCGAAGTAAAACAATTCTACAAAAAGGTCTCATCAGTGCGGTACTTAAGCGAGATAACGTAAAATTATAAAAATGCAAAATCTCGTACTAACAAAGTCTCTAATAGCCTCTAACACTATAAATTAGAACTCGATTAAATGCCGACAAAAGGTGTTAGCAGCGTGCTGCCATTACTAGAATGCCGAGAGAGCTCGAGTCTTACCTGTGCATATTGCGTATAAGCTTACTAAGTCCATACTTCCACTCGATGTCCGACTGTGCCTGTATCCTCTGATACGTGTCGCTCATCATGGCGATGAGCAGATTAATCAGCACGATAACCGCCACCAGCATGTAGACGCCGAACGCCAGCTTGAAGAGGCTCGATGTCCACTCGGGCTGGTTCTGCTCGACCTTCAGCTCGCTGTGGGTCGTCTGGCCAAAGACGGCGAAGAAGAGGTACTCGAACGCGAGCACCGGATTCATTTTCACTGCAACGTGCCAGGACAGAACGCAACTCTCTAGACTCTCGCTCATTCGCTCATGTACTCTCAAAGCTGCCTCGCTGCTCTCGCTCTAATATTGCTTTTTTTTAACAAGCGCTTTTGGTCTGCTGCGGCAGGCACTTTTATTTTGAAAATTCTCACAGTAAGCTGCGGCAGGGGAACTGTTGCACTAATGGAGCTGGGATCGTCTAAGGGGGCGGGGATCGTCTAATTGATTTTGCGGGGGCTGCGCATTTGGTACACAAGATCGTCATTAACAGAAAGGTTTTATGCAGACACTTAAGATACGTTTGGTAAACATGCTCATGCTTCGGGCATCGCAAAAAAATGGAGTGGACATGCGATCGGGCTATGTTTTGTTTGTTTGTATCTTTGCTTTTGGTTGCTAGCTTGTTAGTTAAGTAAACTTTAGGTATGATGCACTTTGCTGAATCTCAGAATCTCATGCCGTAACAGTTTCACTTGTTTATAGGTTATGCTCGCGTTTGGTCATTCCGCACTGATCGCCATTAGATCATGACTTTTCGCGAACGCATTTTGGAGACACGATCGGAAAAGTCTTGCGAAATGGCTATCGCTCTGTTTTTTTTGTGCGCTTTGGTGCTCTTATCCGGTATTTTTTTGGTGCGCATTCCAACTGGCACGCGCGGTTCAGATTGACAGTGTGCATTGCATTACAAGACGCACGTATTAGCTAGATGGCAGCGCATTATGCACATTCTGCGCGGCGTGTGTTTTTTTTCTCAGATTTGCACTGTAATGTTAAGTAGCAAAGCGATATTATTTTTTTTAATATTTTTATAGTTTGAATCGTTCGTTTCGGCGTCTGCTGGTCCCTTCTTCCGTCGCGCATCTTCTTCTTGCTTCTTTGGTCTCTTCTGTGCCGTTAGTCCGCGATGGAGATACACAAAAAATCAAAAACTCGCGTATATGCGACAAAAATGTACATGCACTTGCAAAAAATCAACGACCCACCTCTGCGCAAAAAAGCGGCGGTGGAGCTGAAAAATTGGCGCGCTTCAGCGGCACGCGGCTTTAGCTGCATGTTGGCAACACATATATATGGATAACTTTGCGCGCTGCAACGAAAGCGCCGCGGTATCTGAAATTGCACGAGTACAAAAAGTCGTGCAACTGCCGGATATGGGAATTCCAAAAGACTGATTGTCTTTTTTTTTAATAGAAAAGATCACTGTTGTAATTGTAATATTTATGTCTGTTATCAAAAGTGTTTTTTTAAAAATGATGAAAATTTAGTAAAATTGGTGAATTTTTTTGCTGAGAAACATTTTTTAGTTACATTAAATATTGTCACTGAACTATCTTCTATTTAGAAATCACTATATCTTCACTAAAAAGTCAGTTTGCACTATCGCGTGATCAAGCTTGAGTATGTATTTAAAGTGACGTAATTGAAAGAGTTGCCAGAAAAAGATTTGCATCAGTCTCTAACTAGTAGTGTAATGTCAAAACACCCAAAAAACATTCTCAGCCTGTAAATTATTCACCAAAAGCATCGAAAAAAGAAAATCAGTCTTTGAAATTCCACATTTCCAAAAATAGTCCTCCACCAAGGCGAGCTTGAAAAAAATTGCTGCAATCCTTTGAAAAAAAAAAAAGAACAAAAACGACGGATAGTTCAGTAGATACTGTCCTAAAACGGCATCGTGGTCAAGTCTATAAACGTAAACAGGCAATTAATTCATGAATGTACGTAAAACGTTTCCGAGCTGCTGCAGCAGGCAATGGATATGGAAAACAATCAAGGGTGACGCACAGCACACACATATAATATATAAGGTTGGGCAGCGGCGCGGCGGCGGCGGGCGGGCGGACTGCACAGTATGCGCATTCGTATAAATTAAATGCTGAAACAGGACATCACGACATCGACGAGCTTGAATTAAAAAGCGGAGAATCGTGGGTGCGGGTGTGTTATTATTTTTTATTTTTTTTTTCGCTTATTCCAAAACGAAATCCTTTTTTTTTTTTGTCATCGATTCTCCACACATAAGTCAGCACTGCCACGAATATTATAAGTGTCGGGTTTGCCGGACCCGCTATTGAGTCAAGACTTACAATCTCGGGTGCTCTCGTCGCAACATTCGTTCTTTTTCTTGTAGCGTCCGTAGCGGCGGTGCGGAACCGGCGGCGGCAGAGGTATATCAATGTCAATCATTTCCCACTCGGTTAAATTTTGCGCCACCATTTCTATATACCATTACATCAGACTCTTTATTTTCTACTTACTTCTCACTTAATTATTATCTAGCAAATATTTCTTTTTTATTTTCGACTTTCTTTTTTCTTTTGTTCTCCTCGTTATATAAATGTAAGTCGAGCTGCTATATAAGGGAGGTTTTTGTATATCGAATGTATTTACAAGTATAATTATGCATCTATCTAGCTGTTAAATACGTCAATTATTGTTTATGTTTAGACGCGATGCTAAGGTCTATGTCTATGTTTTCTCGTAAAAAGCTATTTTTGGGATTGAGCTATAACTAGACACTAATCTATGTAGGGTGGTTGAAAATCATTCTTATCTCTCCTATCTTAATTGCTAATATTTTTGATACTGTTACCTGTGGGTTTCTTTTCCTTACTGCTCTTGGGCTTCAAGCCTTTTGTTCAAAACACAAAAATGGTAAAAAAAGGATTAAAAATATTTTTTGTTAAAAATAAAAAACAAAATTTTTTTAAAAGTTTAAAAAAAATGAAAATTCAAAAAAAAAAAAATATGGTAGGTATGTCAATAAAAATTATCCAAGTAGAAATTCAAGTTCCATACTCGGCTTAAAAAAAAACCATCAGCCCAAACTGCGAAATTAGATTAATCGAAAACACCAGCAAATAACATAGAAAACTTTTCAACCACCCGAGCTTCGCCATCAATTACCAAATTTATACAATACTTTTGCACAACGATTCATAACATAATAATTTAAAAAAAAATCAACAAATAGCCAAAATCTAAATATAGAAACAACGAATTGAAAAATTTATAACGAATAGGCTAATAAAATGTCCAACCTTTAGACTTGATTAAGATTTAAAAAGAAGAAAGCCTAAACCTAATCAAAATCGAGAAAACAAAAAATTAAAAAATTACATTTACAACGAAATTCAAAGTCATATGTGAACCCTTTAGTGAAAAACAATCCACTGCACTCACCATCCGAGAAGGCGGGCTTGTTCGGCTTGTTCGATTCCTTCTCCTTCTCCTTGAAGCCCTGGTTGAGCGCGACGAAGTGCATGGAAAATCCAAAGACGAAGATGGCCAAGACGGCGAGAAACCTGGCCAGGTCCTTCATCAGGTTGCCGATGATGATGGCCCAGGGTCCGAAGAGATGATGGAACGAGAGAAAGTCCAGGATCTGCACGCAGGCCAGGAGAAAGCTGAGCGCGAACAGCTGGTTCCTCAGGTACAGAAGAGTGCCGTAGTTGGATTCTTTGACGAGGCCGGAGTAGCCCAGCAAGTGGAAAGCTACCCCGAAGATGCCGAATAGGAGGACGGCTAGCTTGATCCAGCCCAGGCCGCTCTTGTCGCTTGGATTCGTTAGCTCGAAGAGGAGAAGACCGGATAGCATTACCAGCAGGCACCATTCGTACCAGTATGGGTTAAGTGGAGTCCGGTTCACCTGTATGCATATGGGTTTTAGGCGTGCTTATGCTGTTTAGTTTCTCGAAATTGACACCAATTACTTATTTTATTAAATTAAAGGATGACTACAAAATTCATTAATATTTATAAGTTTGTCATAAAATAATACATCATCCTTTAATTATTCATTTCATATTAAAACAGTCAAGTTTTGGACAATCAAAAGTAGTATATGAACTCAAGATATTAATAATTAAGATGTAAACATTTCTTTCAATTGTCCAAAGCTCACGAAACATCCTCCAACGACAGAAACAACATCTCTCATAACGATCGTTACCGGATAAACGGGAATGATGCCAACGAGGGTGAGAAAGACCATGAGATAAATATGCGATGTCAGGTAAGACATAAACTTGATTATAGGCACGTTGTTGTACTTGTGGCCGAGCGGCAGGGCAAAGACCACCCACACGGGGGGACAGATGACAAAAACGACAAAGAGCAGAATTGTCCGAAGTCCGTTCCAGTTAAGACTGCCTCGCCATAGTTCCTGAAGGTAGCGCTGCACCACCGTGTGGGCTATCACCTCCTTTTGCTCGTTTTCGATGAGGACGTCGAGAAATTCCACGTTCCGACGGTCCATCGAGGTCAGGATGCGCCCCGCCGAGTCGGCTCCGGCAGCTAGAGCTAACAGCTCCGTGGCCATTGCTTCGCATTGTTTGCCTAGGAATTGGGTTTTACTGTTAGTTTTTATTTTATTTTTATGTTATACTTTATTTTTATTGGAAAAAATGTAATGGTGATTAGAGTTAATCTAGTGTCATTTGCAAAGTAGATGTATTCAGGCAAACATGCGATTTGCAGTTTTCATCGAAATGTTGTATATTATGATGACACGTCAGCATTTATTTAATTTATTTCAAACGTAATCGTATCTTGCCAAAACATTAGCACGCAAAGCCGTGAAAAAATCTTATATAGCAATATTTAACCGTGCGAGATGTGACTTGCAGATATGTTTTAAGGACCAGTTAGAAACCAGTTTATTAAATTCCGTCATTATTTTTTTTAATTTTCTTCGGAATTACTTTGGCTGCAACTTTCTTTTAAATACTTAAAACATTTTAATATCGATCGAGGTATGAGTGTTTAAGTTCAAGGCTGCATGACAAATAATCAGCATTGCTGCGTGCGTAGAAGTGTAAAGTGTGAAATCATAATACGTAATGAAGCGAAATTGGTAATGCGAATATATATTCGCTATAATTTATACAGCAGTGTAGTTACTTATACGTGCGTTACTTGTAATACGAAATTATATTTTTGCAATTTTTATATAGCAATAATAATATAATGTAAATCTTTGAAAAAAAGCACCCTATTTAGCATTCACGCAATATAATTTATTATTTTGCGACTAGTATATTAAGTAGCTCTTATAGATTACAATGTAATTAAAAAAATATATACACGTGAAAAGGGTAAATAATAAAAAAAAATCATAAAAACTCACAAGAATCGTGTCAAAAACGCATAATTATTCAAACGGTCAACTCCTCCATCACAGCCCAAAAATAAAAGAACTCAAATCAGCAGCTCGTTACTTACCAGCGGCAATCAAGTCTTTAGCTCGCTCCTTCTCCTTCTCCGAGAGCTTCATGTAGATATTCGAGAGTTTAGCGGCTGTATCGACGGGCGCCGGCGAAACCAGGACGAATTCCTCGATCGGCTTGTTGTTGTGGCTCTTGCTGCACACCATCATGTTGTAAACGAACTGCGAAAAAGAGGCAAATCCGAAAAATTGAGGTTAGAATCGAACCCACGGGCAGCGGCCGGCCCGGCACCGCTCCACATCTATATATTCGAGTGTTTTATTGCCCTAAGCAAGGACAGACGACTCGGATAGGCAAGCATAACGTATAGGCCAGCGCGACGAGAGGCATAGCGTCGCGTGATTGGGGCACGTTAGCCGGCGACCCGGGATTTATTTGCGCGGCCTGTTCTGCTCCCTATACCGCGCCAAGCGGACACTGCGAGATTAGGGCCGCCGGCTTAAAGGCCCGATGCGCCTTTTGTGCACGCATTTTTTTTTCTTATTGCTTTGGGGGTTGGAAAGTAGGGCTGATGCATATTTTTTCGTTTGTTGGCTTTGAAGAGGTTGTTGAAAGCTTTTGTGAGCTTAGCGTTTGGTTACACAAGTTACAGCAAGAATTATATGCCTTTGGAAGGAGTTAATGGGAATCTCGAATTATTCTAAATTAATAAATACAATTTTTAAAATGTTCTTACTTCTATTATTCAATTATTTGTTTTACGATATTTGTTTGAAAAAATAATTTGCATAAAGTTTTAATAGTGAATAAATTTCTAATTCAATTGAATCTTTTTACTCTACTAATGGTATTTATTCTATTCAATACGCTTGCAATACTAAACCCACAAACTTTATAAATGTATCACGGTTTCATCCTAGTTTTCTACTTCACACTCATTCATAGGTCAGATTTAAGAATCGATATGCATAATATTGAATTGCAACCTAGATTCCTTTACATAAAAAATCCAATCTAAAGTTTTAGCCGCGCGTTCGCAAAGCCAGCGGCCGAACCGAGAAACCATCGAAAAACTTTCTTCAGACTGGAAAAATCAATTTCTTTTTATAGTCGAAGTTTGCATTTTTATTGATCAATATATACGTAAGAACTAATACTACGGCATCTAAAATTAAACTATAGTATAACCATAAAACCGCGAAACATAATATAATGCGGAACGAGCAAACCTACACACATAAACCAGCTATTTCCAGAAAAGAGACCCACCCTTCTGTCCTCCATCAGCGCGTAGGTGTCATGCTCCTTCTCCATAAGATACTTCAGCACATCATTGTGTCCTTCAGACGCAGCAAACCATATCGGCGCGCTTCCCAGATTCGTCTCGCTCTTGGGCGAGGCGCCGCTCTGGACCAGGAGCTGGACGACCTCGAGGTGTCCAGCCCGGGCGGCACAATGCAACGGCGTCCAGCCGTTTTTGTCCGTGGCGTTGATCTCGGCGCCCTGGCCGAGCAGCACTTCCACCATTTGATAATGGCCGTGGGTGGCGGCTATGTGCAGACCGGTTTTACCGTAACGGTCCGCACTGTGTAAAAGCTCGGCCGATCTACTCAGCAGCAGGCCGACCACCGTTATGTGACCACCGAAACAGGCCAAGTGCAATGGGTTAAAGCCGTTTTCCGTTGTCGCGCTGTCGACCTGGTATTATGATTTTTTTTTTTTAGTTTGATAGTAATCGGAATGATTGATGTTTATGTGGGACATTAAATTTTATAAGATGAGTTTATTATTTTAGTAGCGTAAGGTTAAGCATTGTTATACAAAGATTGTAAAACTTTTTAGTATGCGATAAGAAGCCCCCGTTTTTATGCAGTATACCGAATTTTGAAATAAAAGCTTATCTTCAAATTGCTGTTTTTGACTAAAAAAAACAATGAAAGAATTTAACAAATATTCGAATACTCATTTTTACATTTAATAAAATGGAAAAATCTGATAAATCTTTTCAATTAACTATACACAAATTTATTATTAGATCTATCAAAGTTGTTCTTAATATTGACAGATTTAGGAATAAAAAATAAAACAAAAAAAAATTAATTCTATTTCACCATAAATTAATACCCAAAGCAATTCCTAAGTTCATTATCTCAACCAGCCGCAGAATTACAATAAAACCAGATCACCCCATCCCGCAAAAATCAGCTCTCCCACCAACTTTCTTCACAAGAAAACTTTAAGCACAAGCATTACCCAAAGCCCAACGTAAAACTTGCCAAACTACATCGCCGCGAAAACTTTAATGACATGACAATACCTGCACGCCGGCAGAGTTCAAGAGCAGCCTGACGACGTTCTCGTTGCCGGAGTACGCCGCGAGATGTAGGGGCGTCATGCCGGACTCGCTGCCGAGCTCGCCGACGAGGCTACCTCCGGTGGGAGGGTCGGACTTGACGGTGCCAGGAACGTGGGTCAGTAACTCCCTCACCGTGTCTGGAACACACAAACAAGCCGAGCGCGTGCTGCTTCATTGATCGGTTGTCTTGAGGCTTCTGGGTGTATGCCTGACTTTAAAGCTCGAGCTTGAGACGCGCTGTGTGTCTTTGTGAGACGAGCGTCGGAGTTTTGTTATTGTTATTGTTAATAATTAATTGTTAATACATATTTTCAAACTTTCATGAGTTGATCTACAAAAACAATGTTACTAACTGTAGTTTGACTAAGGTTGAAGTCATTTCTTTAGAAAATGAAGATGAAAAACGAGAAATATGGAATTGAAAATGTTTCCCTGGATATATCTAGGGAAAATATGACTTTAATGTTAATTTTAACAATAGGTAGTAACATTGTTTTTGTGTGCGAACTTAAAATATGAATGAACGTAAAACGTATAAATCAAGAGTCAGCTGTATTGTACTAATTCTTCTTAAAGAGTTTTTTTTAATTTTTTTGTTGCATCCTTTACATAGCTATAATTCTATTTACAAATAATTATTTCGTTTTGCTTAACGAATACTATGGGTATTTATAATACTAAGGTGGCTGGCAGATAGCAATCTGTTTTCCTAATTTACTGTTGCTCTATATAACGGAATCGCGACGGACTTGTGGCTAAGAGCGTTAAACTGATTAGCGTCAGATTCATGCAAGATTTTACAAACCTTACTAAGATAGCAGCCGGAGTAGGGCAAAATTGGGAATTACCCTCTCTAAAATTAGATTTTCTTCTACAAAATAACCCACTTTGACTGAAATACATTTTATTGTTTAACTTTTCATTAGAAAAATCATTATTTTTTTTAAACTATACGGCAAAATATTAAAAGCATAAAAGAATTTTATTAGGACTTAATCACTGGCACATGCTTGATTTTAAACCGCAAATAGTATTTATATTCTCATTTATATTCAAATAAGAAGAAAAGCTATGAATAAAACATTATTTTACAATGCATTCCAACTTTTCAATCACTACAAAATTTTCCACGAAACAACTCCAAAAAAAAACAATCCGTCACCAACACTCCAAGAACCTTCCAAGAATTCAAAACCACCCCCGCGCTTAATGGAATAACGAGCGTACGTTATATTGATCATTCCTCCCGGCATTAATGAAATTTTCCGCATGGTACTCTATGCACCTACACAGCGCGCTCTCGAGCATAAGGGTAGCCTACTATCAGAAACCGGCGATCTTTGGCGCGTGCCGTAAGCTAAGGCGCTGATTCCAGTGATTTGAGGGTACGCTTTTGTGTTTGTGCGCGCGAGAACGCTAAAAGTTATATACTCCTAAGGTGGGCGCGCGAGCGCGAGCTTGACGTGCAAAATGCGAGACCTTGCCGCAAGGTCCGCTAATCTTGCGTACTTCATCGGCGCACTTGTTTCGCCTTGCTTTTCCTTTGTTTTCTGCGTCTCATGTTGGAGCGTGCTTTTTTTGGAGCGCTGTGTTTTTTTTTCAATGTCGGGGGAGGGAACGCGAGGTTTGGTTTCGTTTGTTTGGTAATGATGAAGTTCGTTTTATTAATGTGGTTTGACGTTAGTTATTTCAATTTCTGTTAGATACGTCATTTACAAGAATCGAAAGTGTCTGTGCGGATTTACCATCATTCTTGGAAAAGCGTGATGTGATTTGCGAGATACTCGCGATAGATTCTAAATATCTCTATAACTATGGGACTAAATATTTTTTAACTTTGCGCGTTAAATCATTTGGATTTATACCATTTTATAAATTTTAATTATGTTTCGTTTCTGCATTAGCCAGATAGAATGCAATATTTCTTATTTCGACTTGCGCTTTAGTATATATATATATATATCTTTTCTAAGAACACCTTAGATCATAAAT